>SZWC01006554.1:107257-139048 GCA_023375785.1 Penium margaritaceum
CTATGGGACCAACACTGTGTGCTCCACAGTGTGTACATCAGTGTTGCACCAGAGAGCTTTGATCCGAATGAATCATCTATGGTTGTAGTGTGTGTGTGTGTGTGTGTGTGTGTGTGTGTGTGTCTGTGTCCTCTGTTCCGTTATGTTTGTCAATATTTCTGTCTCCTTCCCTAATGTGCAGTCCCTCCTAAATCTCCCCAATTGGTCTCCCCCTTCCTTGAAGGTGGAGAAAGTATAACATTAGAGGGAGGTCTCACCATGCACCATAGACCAAGTTACAACATGGGTGAAGATCAAGACCTAGTCGGCAACAAAGCAATGAGAGGACCGAAACATGTGCCCAGTGTGCAGGTTGACTCAGCCACGCCCATGAGACACCTGAATGGGGTCCCTTTGTTGCCAACGGGGGTCAAGACTGTTGCTGCTACGTCATTCCCGGTGGCCTCTGGATTTATGCCACTTCACGGTGGTCGACAACTACATCAACAGTTGTCAATGATTGAACTTTGTCAGCTCTCTGGTGTTCACATGAGTTCTCTCGGTGATCCTATCGGTGGTCCTACATTTGCCATTTCTTTGTTGGTTTTTGTGCATCTCTCATTGTACCCTGTTGTGTCCTCCCGGCTTGTGTACACCGGCGTGCAGATGACTGACGGTGAGACTCGACGCTGTTGGAGTGTCGCTCGGTGGAGCCGACGCACACTAAGGCCCACTCACAGTTCGCTGGAGCCTCCTCCCTTCGGCGACGCGCTCAGCTCCATCGGCACGCCTCCTCGGCGGTCGGGCCGCCGGCGGTCACTTCCACTGCAGATGTTGTCTACATGCACCCAGCGCTGTTTCTGGTTATGGCATTGCGTCTGCAGCATCATGCTTTGCGTAGGGTGCATGTCTCTTGCTGTGTGGCCCTGTTGGCATCACTGACTGTTGTGATGTGAGTTGTTTCCGTCCATTTGTACAGCTTACTGTGACCACTCGGCCATGTCCATGCTCGTGCAGATCCGTGATGCGGGCCCAGTTGCCACCGGAACACTGACGGTTGATGGGTCCATCCACCAGCAGCTGCCAGACGACTGCCACGACGTGCCCGGTGCTTGCTATGGTGCTCTGCAGTTTTTCTGCAGACGCTAGAGTTTTCTCGGTGGACTCGCTCTCGAGCCTGATTTGCATGTTTTGCATTGTCTGTCCACCGATCGATGCCGGACTTGTGCGTGTGAGCAGTCGTAGCGTTCGGCTCGAGATTCCGCATCTCTACGTTCAGACGGTGTTGAGTTTGGATGCATGTGCGCAGAGTTGCGGCCAGAACAGTGGATTTGAGCCGGTTTTAGAACAAACTGACACTGCCGCGTGCGTCACCCGTCGTGTGTTGCGGCATGTATTTATGCTGTGTGCTTGTCAGTTGTCATTTCTCTTTGCATTACTAAGCTATTGGAGCTTATGAGACTTTGTGCGTCTCCCTAGCACGATCCTTGCTGTTTCTTGCACCTGCTTGCTTGCTGGTGCGCCAGCTGACTGGACAGTGTCGCCACATGAGCAACAACAGGGTTAGGAAGCTTCCTAGCAATTTCTCATGGTATCAGAGCAGCGAGACCTCTCTCGCTGAGGTGCGCCGCAGAAACGCAACATCGGCAGCAATACTAAGAGTCACCGCCGTGGCCTCATCCTCGGACCCGTAGCCGACGTTAGCAACAGTGACGTCACCATGCAATCGCCACCACCGTAGCAAGTGGAGCTGCGGATGTGAGGAGATCCAGCAGCCATGCGGGTCAGCAGGACCAGTACCGGGTGGCAGCAGCAACCGTGTCTGGTTGCCAACCTGTACACACAAAAAAGGAAAAAAAGGGATAGCAGCTCGCAACAGCAGGTTGCGGCGGTGGTTGCGAGTAGTTGCAGCGTGCAGCGGCGGAGCAGCTTGCAACAGCAACGGTAGTAGCAGTCGCGAGCAGCGTAGCAGTAGTAGCGGCATTGCAGCTGCTGAAGTGACAGCAGCAACAGCGGTAGCAGCAGCATTGTAGTAGCGGCAACGGCTACAGCAGCGCAGCAGCAGACTCGTCGCAGCAACAGCAGTGGGCTTGCGCAACCGTGCTGCTGCACAGCAGTGCTACACAGCTGCGTATACACTACACAGCACTGCGCAGGCCTGCGTGGCATTGCGCAGGCCTGCACAGCCCTTGCGCAACCGCGAACACGGGATGACGAGGACACCCACACCGGTCACGCGAGTTCGCGTGACCTCCCAAAAAAAAAGAAAACCCGCTGGCGTAAAAAATGTTAGCAAAAAAAAGCTATCGTATTTTGTTCGCGAAATAGCGAAATAGCGAAAAAACGCTGACGTGAGCATAGGCTGTGCTGATGTGAGCAATTTTGGGATCAAAACATCAATTTTTTTTCAACGTTTCAACTTCTCGAGAAACGCTGTCAGTTTCTCGTACGGAGCACTTTTGACGTTTGGCCCCATACCGAGCATTGCGATGGCGCCGGTCCGTGACAAGAGCAAAGGGCTGGTTGACCCCTCTTCCTCCTCTTCGAGCATTATGAGTTCGCGGTCGCAGTCCCTCATGTTCGACGAGCTTCGTCAGTCATAGGACGAGATGCGCCGGCAGTAGCAGACGTAGTCCGACGCGTTGCAGGAGATCACGGAGTTACTACGGGGCCGTTCGATGGCTTCACAACAGCCACCTGGAGGATCTACTGGAGCTGCACCATCTACTCAACAGTCTACACCCTACACAGCCCCGCGGCCTGAGCACCACTAATCACAGGTTCACACCTGGGATGAGGAGGAGATTGAGGATGACTCACGCGAGCACGAGATTCGTGTGGTTGAGGAGCGCAACCGTGAGTTATGTCTGGGATCGCAACCTCGCACTCCGCCACCTTCTCGCCGTCAGGATCAGCCACGTCGTTCAACAGCGTTCACCTTTGGTGGGCTCCCCATACCCCGTCCACCGTCTCCTGAGCCTAAAGGTCGCCCTCTCCACGGAGCGGCGAGCGAGGGACTTTGAGACACCTCCATCCTGGTATGATAGCGACGAGGGCTTTGATTGTTGGGAGACCTTGTTTCAGGTGTGGGCCGATTCTGAGGGTGTCTGGCCCTAATACCACAGCCAGTACCAGACTCGAGACGCTCACCAGGTCCTGGCAGCATCGAGAGCGATGTGCGGTCTCCTCCACGCCATGCCACGGGAGACTGTGGTTGACTTCCGACCCTTTCTCGGTGAGACCGGGACCGGGACTAGAGCAGATCCACGTCAGGGCTGTGAGGTAGCCCTGACACTTATCGCTGCGGAGACCCATGCCACGAGGGCGGCCCGACGATGTGAGTTTCACTCCCTTCGTCGAGGTCCTATGGAGCTTGTAGCTGACTACTAGAGGCACGTGATGCGCCTCTACACGCGCCTTGGGACCGGTGGCGGGACGCAGTTGTGGACACTCAACACCATCATGATGGGGGCACATTTGGACCACGTGAAGCTCTTCACGGGCTTCGATCGTGTGGTTCTTTCTGAGTTTCCAGAGTCACTACAGCGGCTTCCTTGGGCCCATCGCTACTTCATCCAGGCCACATCGGCTCATGAGGCTGCCAACGCCCATGAGCAGAGTCCATTTGTTGCAGCAGTGACTGCGACCCCTCGTACGCCTCTGTCCCAGCTCACTAATCCCACCTCCACCGCTTCCTCCTCCTCCTCCTCTACCCCAAGCGGCCACACTCAGGGCGTTGCAGCGGCCGCACAGGGGAAGAAGGGGAAGAAGCGATGCGGGAAGGGAGAGTAGTAATAGCAGCAGCAACCGACGAGTGGTGGCACTGGACGTTCTGTCCACTGGTACAATTGTGGAGGTGCTCACCGCTACACAGAGTGTGAGCATCCTCTTGACTGGACTCAGATCATGGATGGCCTTCAGGCGGCACACACAAAGCGGATTTCCTCGAGTGACACACGGACTGGACGCGCCGCGACCACGAGTGCAGCAGACGCATCCCTTTCACGAGGCGGCAGCGATGATGTGGACCCTCGAGATCGCACGATTGCGAAACTTCGTCAGCTGCTGGCGCTTCGTACTCAGGGAGGTATGAGTGTGTTGTCACAGCCGAGTGGTCCCGACACAGCTTGTCTTACTGTGTCTCTTACCCATGATGATGCTTGTGGTGGAGCCATGTTGGCTTGCGATGAGGATGGACCTGACAGTAGCGACTGGCTTGACGAGTCACATATTTGTGTTGTTCATCTTTGTCCTGAGTCCTCTGCTGAGCGTATAGCAGAGGCAGTATGTTTTGTGGTATGTTACTCAGTGTCGACGACCGGTCATGAGCCAAGTGGCACCTGGATTATGAACTTTGGGGCTACCCATCACATGACCTGTCGTTGTAGTGACTTCGTTGCGTTCGGTCTCGTTGCGTCTATTCGGTCTGTTTGCACAGGGTCTGGTCAGTTGTTGCCTGGGCAGGGAGTTGGGGTTGTGCGGTTTGATGGTCCGTCTATCCCCTTGTACATTTCTGATGTGCTCTTTGTCCCTACTCTTGAGCTCAGCCTCCTCTGTGTTCATGGAAGCACCAGGATGGGTCTCACTGTTGAGCACTCTGCTGACTCTGCCACAGTGATTGCTCTTGACACATGCGCCATCGTGCTTCGTGCCTATGTTGTTGATGACCTGTATCGTGTATCTCGTTGCATTCCCTCTTTTTCTTCTCCCCCTCTCTCCTCTGCACTTGTGTTTTTCACTGGTGTTCTCTCCCCTGAGCACCAGCGCTTGTTACATCGTCGCCTCTGCCATGTGAGCTCGAACACTCTGTCCAAGCTCATTCGAACTCAGCGAGCCCTCGGTCTTGACGCAACTTCTTTTGAGAAACTGCCCAAGACTGACTATCTTTTTTGCGCCCAGGATAAGATGCATCGCTGCTCTTACCCTGACTCCTCCTGGGCACTGCGCCCACTAGAGTTGGTCCACTCGGACCTTCTCGGTCCTCTCCCAGTTGAGTCCCTCTCTAATTGGGGTCGGTATGTTCTCACCCTGACCGGTGACTTCACCCAGATGCGGTGGGTCCACAGCCTCCGCCGCAAGAGCGATGCCGTAGTGGCGGTCCGCCTGTGGCTTGTGATGGTTGAGCGTCAGTCTCGTCACACCCTGCACACATTTCGCTCAGATCTTGGTGGCGAGTTCCTAGGCGATATGGATTCCTACTTTGCTGAGCACGGTATCTTTCACCAGCTTTCCGCCCCTGCCACACCACAGCAGAACGGTGTGTCTGACCATTGGAACCGCACCATGGAGGATGCGGTTCGCGCTATGCGGTCTGAGTGTGGTCTACCAGAGTCCTTTGCCTTTGAGGGCTTCTCCCACATGACGTGGGTCTGGAACCGCTTACCGTATGGTTCACTTCCTGTCCATGTCACGCCGTACGAGTTGTGGTTCGGCCATCATGTTGATCTCGGTCTCGCCCGCGTTTGGAGGTCCCTCGCCTGTGTTTGGTACACCGAGGACTATTAGGGGTCCAAGGTCTCACCTCGGGGACGCATGTGTACCTTCCTCGGCATCTCCCCGCGGTCAAAGGCCTTGCGCTTTTGGGACCCTGCTCGCCATCACATTGTTGAGTCTCGAGATCCTCTCTTCTTTCAGGCTCTCACCTACCGCGACTTGTCCAGCATTCTGTCGCTGGCCGCCGACCACGTCCCTACTTGAGTGGCCTCTCGGCGGATGGGGGAGTCTAGTCCTGGGGATGGGTCGGTCCGGTCCTCCTCACCTGTGGTCCGGTCTCCGACTGCTGACGATCTGGCCATCGTGGCTGTGGGTCTAGTAGCCTCATCAGTTCCCTCTGGCACACCTGATCCCGTGCCGGTGTCAGACCCCTCTGGCACACCCAATCTCGTACGAGTGTCAGTCCCCTTTGCCACACCTGATCGCGTACGCGCGGCAGTCCCCTCTGGTACACCTTATGCCGTGCCAGTGTCAACCCCGTCTGTCACACCCCCTCCTGTGCATGCACCCATGTCCCCTATAGCTTTGGCTCAACAGCCTTCCTTGTGGCCTGAGGTGAGCATCGCATTTGGCTACTCCCGCGAGCCCGGTGGTCGTCTTCGACCATTGGCCTCTAGGGCTCAGCGGATTGCTGACTCAGCGCCCAGGCGCCTGACTCGTAGTGTTTAGAGTGGCAAGCCTGGCATGAAGGCCCTTGGCTTGAGTGTCCAGGCAGACTACATTGAGGTGTACCCAGCATGTCCTGTCGGCCACGAGTTGGTCTCTCGAGAGTTCTTGGTCGCTTGCGATGCCGCAACCGACCTTGTCGTGGTCAGACCGAGTCCGAAGGCGTGTGTCTTAGCCACCCGGAGCACTCCCCCGACGACACCTGATCCAGGCACGTTGAAGGAGGCACTCTCAACTCACGATGCAGACCTATGGCGTGCTGCTTGTGAGGATGAGCTGAGAGCCATTCGTGAGCACGGTGTCTATGAGCTTGTCGACCTCCTGTCTGGGCAGAAGGCTATACAGGCCAAGTGGGTCTTTTGCAAGAAAGTGAAGCCTGATGGCACACCGGATCGCTACAAGGGTCGCTTGACGGCCAAGGGGTTCTTGCAGGTTGAGGGAGTAGATTTCACTGACACCTTTGCACCCGTTGGTCGCATGACCACCGCTCGCGCTCTGTTCAGGGTTGTTGCTCACCACGACTGGGAGCTGCACTAGATGGACGTGAACAGCGCGTTCCTCCATGGCACCTTAAAGGAGGAGATCTACATTGTCCATCCACATGGATTCGAGGACGATGACAAGGTCTGGCGCTTGCACAAGGCACTGTATGGCCTGAAACAATCACCCAGTAGTGGAACTTGGAGATCACCAGCACACGGATATGTGCCGGTTACGTACAAAGTGATGCTGACCCGTCCCTCTTTCTCAGACGGACAGCTGAGAGCTTCACCGCCATCCAGGTCTATGTGGACGACCTCCTGATTGCGTCTCCTTTTATGGAGGTCGTGAAGGAGGCCAAGGCAGTTCTCCTGGCTGCCAACAAGATGAAGAACCTTGGTCCTGCAGCTGTGTTCCTCGGGATGGAGATCGTGCGTGATCGTCAGTGATGGACACTCTTGTTGCATCAGGCACGTTACGCTCGCATTGTGGGGGAGCGGTTTGCTGATCTCCTGGGTGGAGTTCCTACATCCTCTACCCCCATCACACCTGACGGGCAGGATGCTCTGAAGGTGGATGATCCCGCAGACCTCGGGAGACAGTGGACGTGATCATGTACTTGTGCCTGATTGGCTCTTTGATGTACTTGGCCACTACCACACGACCTGACATTGACTTTGCCCTCAACCTCCTTGCACAGTTTTTACAGTTTCCTCGGACGAGAGTCCTTCATGTGGCTGTGTAAGTGGTGCGATACGTGGTGTCCACACCGTACCTCGGACTCTGCTTTCGACGGAGTGTTCGGTGGTAGTCATCGACTACACAGACAGTGACTGGGCGTGGAGTCCTGATGGGCGTAGTCAGACAGGCTACGTGTTCCTGCTTGGTGGCAGCGCTATGTTGTGGCGTAGTGGCAAGCAGGGTTGTATCGCACATAGCTCATCAGAGGCTAAGAATATTGCTCTGGGAGCTGGGGATGCTGAGGCAGTGTGGCTGCATCGTCTATTTCGTGAGTTGCGTCAGTCTGTGCGTTTCATTGCTCTGTGCTATGACAACCAGAGTGCTCTTTCCATTGCAGAGAACACTGGTGTGTTTCATGCATGCACAAAGCACATTGCTGTTGAGCATCACTTTGTGCGTGATCTTGTGGAGGGACAGGTGATCTCCGTCATCTGGGTCGGAACGGACATGCAGCGGGCTGACTTCTTGACGAAGGCACTTGTGCGCGGAAAGTTCATGGTGGCCATTTGTTCAGACGGGCTACGCCCCTTGCCTGAGAGTGGCTGAGAGTGGAGTGTGTGAGCATGGACTGTTGAGCACCCTGCTGTGCACCTTTCTCAAGTCTGCACGTGTATGGACATGCGGACCATCGGGTCATGGGGGAGTGTTGTGATGTGAGTTGTTTCCGTCCATTTTTACAGCTTATTGTGACCACTCGACGGTGTCCATGCTCGTGCAGATCCGTGATGCGGGCCCAGTCACCGCCAGAGCACTGACGGTTGGTGGATGCATCCACCAGCAGCTGCCAGATGACTACCACGACGTCCCGGGTGCTTGGTGGGGTGCTCTACTATTTTTCTGTAGAGGCTAGAGTTTTCTCGGTGGACTGGCTCTCGAGCCCGATTTTCATGTTTTGCATTGTCTGTCCATCGATTGATGCCGGACTTGTGCATGCGACCAGTCGTAGCGTCCGGCTCAAGATTCTTCATCTCTAGGTTCAGACGGTGTTGAGTTTGGATGCCTGTGCGCAGAGTTGCGGCCAAAACAGTGGTTTTGAGCCGGTTTTAGGACAAACTGACAGTGCCGCGTGCGTCACCCGCCGTGTGCCGCGGCAGTTATTTATGTTGTGTGCTTGTCAGTTGTCATTTCTCTCTGCATTACTAAGCTATTGGAGCTTATGGGACTTTGCGCGTCTCCCTAGCCTGATCCTTGCTGTTTCTTGCACCTACTTGCTTGATAGTGTGCCAACTGACTGGACAGTGTCGCCACATCAGCACCAGCAAGGTTGGGAAGCTTCCTAGTAATTTCTCAGTAGGCATTTCCTGGGTTTGGACAGCCGGAAGTCTTTGCTTCTATTTTTCTAGCTGATTCGGACCGCACGATTGCGCTCGCAGCGTCGGTACCCTACTGATCTTTAATTTCGATGTTAAATGTTTTTTTACGGAGTTTGCTCAACGAAAATGGAAATTATTCCAATCAGTTAGGTACCACATAAATAATTCACAACAGATGGCAAAAAGGAATTTTCCAGTAAGCCAGGTGTTTACTCTCTCTAGTTCTGAAAATACTTAGAGGATATCGTGCTTAGACTAATTTCCCCATAGAATCGGTTCATGTCTGGCTCGCAGACATGAACTGATGGGTCGCCGAGAGTGACGCGCCAGTCTGACGAGGCGGTTTTCTGCGAGAAACGGAAAGCCTCCTCGTCAGAATCACACTGTTTGACACCGCAACCTTGTAGTTGCGGTGTCGAACAGTGTCGACGTCGAATGCTAGGATCACGTTTTCTCGTTTGACGAAAGCTAAAGACCCACCCAAATAACTGTATAAGCAAAAACCATGGTCCAAAGTAAAGAACACTTAAACAATGATTTTGAAAAAATCGAAATTAAAGATCAGTAGGGTATTATGGTATGGTCAGTTTTCAGGCAAAACGGACGACGCCCGGGTTTTGGGCTGTTGGGCATCTGGCAGGGCTCACCGAGAAAACCCTGCCTGCTAGAAGATAGGTCTAGGACTATTTTCTCATTGGCTGGCTAGCTGAGTAATAAGTTCTACACTAGTGGGGGGGAGCTAGAACTTGGAGGTGTCTCCCATTGTTGCTCATTCTTCATTGCTAATCAGTTCCTTTCAGTTTCTAGTTGCTTTCTGGCGCTAACACTGGCGCACGCACTTTGAAAAACAAACCCAGAGCTTCCAGACTTCGTCTCTAGAGAAACAGAATGAGTATGCAGCAGACTTCAGCAATGAGCGTGGAAGCCTGCACGCTGCATCAACAACGCTATTGCCCCAACCTGCTGCCTAGCATTTATGTTTTTCTTCACTAAACTTTAGAACACTCTTCTTTATGCATCCATGACTTTTCTTGGATTGTCATTTGGACAACGTAGCAGCTCTTACGGTTCCCAAGTCGGTTAAGGTTTTTCTTTTGGATCTGCTAGGTCTTTTGTTGGTATTTTTTGCTAGTTTGGAGGGTGTGTTGTACTGATCCATGCTCCGAAGGGGTTACATATCCCTCCCTCTCGTTCATTATGTTCACCAACTCTTATGGTTTGAATCGTTTCTTTGCTGTCTCTCCATCTTTGCAAGAATCGTTTGTCACGTTGTACTCTGTGTATCCTCTTGTTATGATTTGTGCCATTCCCGTCTATGTGTACAACTTCCTGTGACCACTCGGTAGTGTCCATGCTTGTGCGGATCCTTGATGCAGAAGTACCAGGTATCAGAACACTGCCGAGTGGTGGCCAGATCCACCAGCACTTGTGAGGAAGCTGCTTTGATCTCTTGGGTGCTGCTGGGGCACTCTACAATTTTTTCTACAGTCTCTAGATTCTCTCGACATGCTAGTCTTTGAGCCCCATTTGCATGAATTTCATTGTACGTCCACCAACAAATGTTGCACCTGTGCATCTGACCAGTGCTAACGTCTGTCTTTCGATAGGCATTTCTAGGTTTTGACGGAGTTGCACTTGGATGCTGGTGCGTAGTTACGGTCAAAACATTGGTTTTAGGCCGGTTTTAAGACAAACTAGCATTGTCGCGTTTGTCACCGGTTTTACGCCGGGGTAGGTATTCAATTCTATCTTTGATTTGGGCTATTGAAGCTTATGAGGCTTTGCGCGTCTCCTTAGCCCAAACCATGCTGTTCCTTGAGTTGGAAATCTTTAGGGCATGTAGGCCCATCCAAAAACGAACATAAGCTGTGTGTGTGAGTGCAATGCAAAACGGCAAAATTTGGCTAAGCCTAGAACACATAATATGAAAGAACAAGGAGAGCGTACAAATGAGCCCCTAGCGGCCTTATGTAGGGGCGCCGGCAGGTAGCCGCACCGGGCCCCGTCACCCCCGTTGAACCCAAACGAGTCTGCAAGGAGAAAAATTTGCATACACCATGAGAACAACAAAGGTGGTCTCCTCGAGGCACCGGAACAGCTCTCTGAGTGCCCGGGTCTCGACCACTGAGAAAACACGAGCAATGCTAGAATCACTCAAAATCATCGTCTAGACATCGCAAACGGCTTTCCAAACATCGGAAGCCCTACTACAACCATCGGGTCTCCTCGTCACACCGGTACAGTCCACTGGGTGCGCGGGTCTCAACCCACCGAGAGAACTCTCCTAGCTCCTGACAAGCCCACAGGGCTGCCGGAACGCATCGACCGCGTCTTGCCGGCGCTGTTATAGATGCTAGAGAAGTCCCGGGATACTCCGGAGGCCTGTCGTGTCGTCACGCCTTCCTCTACCATATACCACCAACGTGGGTACATGCGTAATTCATCAGCGTCGGTCGTGACGGGTGGAAGCCACACAAACCAACTCTCCTTCTCGCTGACATGGCTATCAACACCAGAAAATGTAAGCCAAGGCACGGAACAATAACGTATGCGAAGCCATAATATGCACGAGTGAACTCATACACATACACATCTGCTACCCGTCTAAGGTCTCCCTAGACACTGGCACATCCTACCAAGTGTCTGGGTCTCGACATTGAGAGGAGTGATGCACACGCGCACAAACCAGTATAATGCACATCGCACATATGTCAGACGGCAAGGGGGTCTCCTCGTGACACCGACGGTACCAATCCCCGAGTCTCGACCACTACGAGCGACCCAGCTCGCATGCACATGCCACATGCAGTATAGGCACACACCAAGACATGATCACATGGTCTCCTTGTGGCACTAGTACAACCCACCAAGCGTCCGGGTCTCGACCAACAGTGTGCTACCATCCACATGCAGCTGTGCAGACACGTAGCATGAGCCACACGCCGGATGCTATAGTATGTTCATAGTAGAGCATGGACCTTGTCATGCATCTCCCATGATGCTGCGTCAGGTCGAGATCCACACAACACTCCCCCTAGTCAGATGAAACTAGCGTCAATATCCTCAATGGACATGCTGATGCCGTAGCTGAACAGATCCTCGGTGATGAATCATGTGGTCTCTCCATCATGCAGAGATAGCTCCCCCTCTCATGTACGAGTTGCCTCCCACCCTCAAAGACGAAGTGGTGTCTCCGGCTTGGACTCCTCATGTCGCTGTTGCATCACCTGGAGTGTACCAGTTATGGCGTGACTGCCAAGGGTCCCAACTCACAGTCTCTCCTCTCTCCGCTCTACCGCGATGCATCTATGTATGCCAGAGGAAAAAGAATGGAGGAGCAGCACTCGAGCATGGATGAAGTGGCAGAGTTGGCCTCCAAGGTGGGATGGAGCACCCTGAGGCACAGTGGTGTACCGCCAGAAGAGGAGGGCTAGAGTGACGAACCGGATCACCACTCATGGACGAAGGTGACGATGGAGCAGCTGAGTCGGGTGGATGAAGGTGCGTGATGGTACTCAGGGAGGATCCTGTAGTAGCTCTGAGTGTTTCCAACTCCTTGCACATGCATGCTTGCTAGTGCGAAATAGACAGTATTGCCAAATCAGCAATGGCAAGGCTAAGAAGCTTCTTAGTACTTTTTCATGGTATTATAGCAGTAAGAAGCTTCCTGCTGAGCTGTACTGCAGAGACAACACTGACAGCAATAATGAAAATCATGGCATCAGCCATATCCAAGAGCGCGTTGCACCAAACATGGGCAGCCGAGACGTCGCTCCGATGTTACCTGTAGCGGCATCACCACGCGATGATGGGCAGCAACTCCATCGGTGGTGGCACGGATTACCGCCACCGTAGCAACAATAGTAGCTGTAGTGATGAGCTGTAGTGGCCACAATAAGTGGTAGAAGGAACACCAGGTTGCAATAGCAACATGCTTGGTTATGATCTGGGACACGACCAAAAGGATCAAGGAAGTGGCTCACACCAATAGTTGGGGACGATGGGTACAACTAGCAATAGTGAGCATGGGCAGCAACAATGACAACAACGGCAACATTAAGTAAAATAATAGCAGTAGCTGTAATAGTAGCAACGGGCAACAATAGTAGTGTAGCAACAACAATAGAGGCAATAGTAGCAGGAGCATTGTTGGTGCTGTAGTAGCAACAGCAATGGTAGTAGCACCTGCAATAGTTGTAGTACCATAGTAGGAGCAGCAAAAGTTCCAGCAACAGTAGAGCCATGATACTAGTAACTGTAGGTGTTGCCTTGTGCAGCATAGCAGCTAGGTGATGGCTCCTGTGCAGCTATGTTGTGCAACAATGCTGATGTGGAGATGTGTAGTGGCTATGTACTAACTACACAGGCACGAGGAGGGGGTGATGAGATCACCCCCTCCTCAGTCATGCCGAGTCTATGGGAGGAAAGAAATTGCCGACTTTATTGTGCTTCGTACACCGACATGTTTTTTACAACGTCATCATCCAGTTCTCTAGATGTCAGCATATTCTTGGTCAAAACCATTTTTTCCAAGAACATTGATGCTTGTATCTATACTAAGTGGCATGTATGGCAACATGAGGTGACAAGGAAAAGGAGCCAACAGATTCCTCAGGCTCCAGCTCCCTGTCGGGCTCATCGAGCTCACGCACTCAGACGATTGACCAGTTGCAACATGTGTAGGATGACATGAGGCACAACCAACAAGGGAAGTTCACTGCTCTCTGAGAAATCTAGACCTTGCTCTTAAGGTTGCAGGGACTACAAGAGACTCTACCTTGTGCAACCGGATCAACACCACATGGACAATCAAATTCATCCATTGGCTCTGCCATATAGCAGCGACCACGTGATGAGCATGATTCAGAGGGAGCCAAGGTAGATGCACGGACACGCGAGATGCGAACGTAGCTGGATCGATTGCACCTCGGCTCGTAGTGCACACTGATGTGTACATTTGTGGTACTAGAGTGTCAGGCCCCCAAAAGGAGGGTTACTGGCTTCTTCTTTGGTGGACTGTCCATTCCAAAGATGCTTGTCCTGGTGCCTAAGATCGCTTGTCCCACATAGCGAAGAGTGAATGACTTTGAAACATTGCCATCCTGTTAGGACTATGATGCTGGGTTCGACTGTTGGGAACTAGTTTTCCATGTGTAAACTGACGCAGAGGGAGTGTGGACCTAAAATCTGAGCCAATATAAGACTGCTAATGCCCGCCAATCACAAACAACCACAAGAGCCAGGTGCACTCTGCTCTACGTTGTTCCCAAGGAGATGGTCGTGGAAATTCTTCCCGTCCTGGGATAGATGACAGAGCCAACGTTCCTCGTGGGTGGGAGTTGGCCTTAATCTTGTTTGATGCAAAGACACATGCAACGAGGGCTATCTGCCTGAGGGAGTTCCACTCCCTACACCATAGAGAGTCAGAGTCAGCACTAGCATGTTGGTGCTGGGAAATGCGCATCTACAGCCGCCTGAGCATTAGTCAAGGGTCCTAGCTTTGGACAGTTGACACCATTATGCTCGGTACGCACATTCCGTACACCGACCTCTTTACCCTCTTCCATCGTTCCGCCCTTGAGGATCTGTCTGAGTCCCTCAACCTCTTTACCCTCTTCCCTAGGCCCATCAGTAATATCTCCAGTGAACATTGGTGAGGGAGGCTACTCAGGCACATCAGGCAAGTCCCTTGGTAGTGGTTATGACTGCACCTCCATTGACGCTTCTCGCTCTAGGCTTCTCTTCCTCCACTTCTTCTTCCTCTCCTGTCTGCATTAACTCATGTGGAGTCCACCGCCACACACGGGAAAAAGATAAGTGACATCAACATGCACAACGACAACCAGCAAGCTGTTGTAGTGGATGCTCTATCCATTGTTACAACTCCGGTGGCACCCATTGCTACAGTGAGTGCCAGCAACCCTTGGATTGGAGACGGGTCACACATGGACTCTAGGCTGTGCATGCCCACCGGATGTCTTCCGACACCTCTTTACGGGTCACGCAACAAGTGTGAGAGCAGCCAAGAATTTCACCACTTTGGGGGTGCCGCAGGCATGGATCCTTAGGACCATACGTCCGTGGAACTTTTTCAACTATAGGTGCTACACATTCAGGGATGTACGAGTGTGTTGTTACGCCAAGTGGTCCACGGATAGCCTATCCTACTTTGTTTGTTTCCCGTGATGATGTCTGTCGGAGATCTATGTCGACTTGTGATCAGTATGGATCTGGATGTACCAACTCCCTTGATGAGTCAAAGATTCATGTGATTTTTCATTGTTATGAATCCTCTCTTGGGTGTCTAGAAAAGGGGGATTTCTATGTGGCCCTTATTTTTTATGTTGATGTCAGGTCATGAGGCAAGTGGCAACTGGACCATTCATTCCTGTGGGACCCATCACATGACTTGTCATCGTAGTGAGTTTATGGTGCTCTGTCTCGTTACGTACATTCCATCCGTTCACACATGATCTGGTCAGTGATTGCCTGTCTAGGCTAGGTACGTTTCAATGGTCTGTCTAGCCCCTTTTTACATTTTGGATTTGCTGTTCATACCTGGTCTTGATCTCATCTCGCTCTTTGTTTGTGCTTGTATAGGATGGGTCTCAATGTTGAGCACTCTGCTGACTTTTCCATAGTGACTACTCTCGACACGTGTACCATTTTTCTTCGTGCCTCTGTTTTTGATGATCTGTATCACATGTCTTGTTGCACTCCTTTGTCTCTTTCCCTTCGCCTTTATCTGGGCATGTATATGCCACTAGTGTTGTTTGTCCTATACACCAAATTTTGATACATTGCCGCCTCGGCCATGTGAGCTCGGACACTATCCAAGGTCCTTCAAACTCAATAATTCCTCTATCTTGATGTGGATTTCTTTGAGAAGCTTTCCACGACTGAATGCCTCTTCCATGCCCAAGGTAAGATGCATTGTTGCACTTTCGAAGACTCAACCTCATGGAAACTGTGTCTGCTAGAGTTGGTCTAGTCGGACCTTCTCGGTCCCCTCCTTGTGGAGTCTCTCTCAGATTGGGAGCAATATGTTCTCACCCTTCCTGATGACATCACACTGATGCAGTGAGTCTATAGCCTACGCCAAAAGAGAGATGCCTCTCTAGCATTTTGCCTGTGGCTGGTGATGGCCAAACACCAATTCTGTCAGAGTACTCCCGTAATCCGCTTGGATTATTGTGAAACATTCATAGGCAAGATGGATGCCTTCTTTGCCAAGCACGGATTCTTTCACAAGCTCTCCGCCCCTGCTACGTCATGACAAAACAGTGCGTCTAAGTTTTGGAACTGCATCATGAAGGATTTAACTTGTGCCATGCGGTCCGAGTGCGGCACTCCAGCATCCTTTGTCTTTGAGAGCTTCTCCTACATGACGTGGGTCTATAACCGCATGTCTCATAGTCCTGTTCTGAAACATGTGACACCACACGGTTTGTGGTTTGGACATCATGCCAACCTCTGACTAACTTGTATTTGGGGTTCCCTAGCCTACATCTGGTATACCAAGGACCAGCAGAGGTCCAGGAACGCACCTCGGAGTTGCATGGGTACCTTCCTTGGCATTTTCCCATGGTCAAAGGTGTGGATCTGTTGGGACCCCGCTTGTCACCGCATCATCGAGTCCCGAGACCCTCTCTTGTTTTGAGGCTCTCACCTGTTACAACCTACCCTACATTTTGTTGTTGGCCGCTCACCACGTTCCTATCTGTGAGACCTACTAGCGGATGGGGGAATCTAGACCTCTAGATAAGACCGTCCAGGCCTCCTCACTTGCCGATTGATCTTTGGCTGATGAAGATCCGGCCATCTTCGCTCCGGTTCAACTGGCCTTGTTTGTTCCCTCTCGCACACCTGCTCTTGTGTGATTGTCGGTCCCCCTGGCACATGTGCATGTGTATGACCCCGATCACACCTTGTTCTGTGCCTGCACCTTCCTTCCCTATAGACGAGCCAAAATTTGCCCATGATTCTCATGTATCCTGTCTCCTTCCTTGCGAGCCTGCAGCTGAGTACCTTTGCTTCGGGCTACTCCCATGAACACGGTGGTCGTCTTCCACCACGGACCTCCTGGGCTCAGTTGATGGCTGACTCACCGCCTCGAAGCTACAATTGTAGTATTCAGATTTGTAGGCTTGGCATGATGGCCCTTGGCCTGAGTCTCCAAGCAGACTACACCCAGGTAGTGTGCCTTGTCAGTCATGCGTTAGCCTGATGTGAATTATTTGACATTTGTAATGCCGCAGCTGACTTTGTCATGGTGAGGCCAAGTTCGAAGGTGTGTGTCTTGGCCACTCGAAACTCTCCCTCATCTGTGATCAAGGCACTCTCATTTGAGGATATGTATTTGTGGCGTGTTGCTTTTAAGGATGAGTTTAGAGCCATCCATGAGCATGCTATCTATGAAATTTGACCTCCCACCTTGGAGGAAGGGTGAAATAGTCAAATGGGTCTTTTGGTAAGACGGTGAAGCCTGAAGACAAACCATATCATTACAATGCCCAGTCGATGGCCAAGGGCCTCTCACAGGCTGATGTTATGAATTTGAATATAACCTTCATACCCATTTGCCATATAATGGAAACTGGGGCAGCCCTCAAGGAGGTGATCAGGCTCACTAAGAGCCGCCTAGGCAGGACCAACTGTTTGTGAGAGGGAGTTGCAGGTTGCACAGACAGAAATTACGGAAGCAAATGTAGGTTTGCAGAGGATGCAAATTTCTTAATCAACTCTTGAGTGAGAAATTAAATTATCACATCTTTCTAACAAACCATTATATGCCTCATTTGGCCAAAGGAGCACTGAGATGCACTTTGTCAAAGTTGACCCTCTTGCACACTCTCCTGGCCTAGCGGTATGAGCGGCAGTCACCTTGTCACACATGAGAATTATGTATCACACGACCTGGACGACCAAAAATCATGGACTGCTCCTTCCTTAAATTCTTCTGGAGGTCCTCCAGTCAGCTTTTCTCCTTGAAGGCCGCTCTCAGCCGTCCTGGCCAATAATCCTGCCACCTTTTGAGCTCAAAGTGCTCAGGTCGTCACTTGAACCTGACCCATGATCTCCAAACTTTGGAAATCCATATCTCACCCAAACGGACTCCGAATTGAGTTCCGTAAAGTGCACTGGAACCTGTGGAACATTCTCTATGCAGCTTTTATGCCAAAGAACTTTTGTCAAGCAACCTGTTTTTGTCACTTTCTGGCATACTCATGTCCATCATTCTGCCACTTTGCAAGAATAAAAATCACACCTGTCCGCACTGTCCCCTGAGCTGCTGAAAGCGGTGGACTGCCAGCGCCTTGGTCAGGAAGTTTGCCAGCATCATGCTTGAAGGGCAGAACTTGATCTGCACCACCTGCTTTGCCACGAGCTCACGGATGAAGTGATACTGCAAGTCGATGTGCTTGGTGTGTGCGTGAAACTCTGTGTTCTTGGTCAGAGCAATGGCACTCATGTTCTCACAATAGATTGTAGTTGTTGTGGTTTGCTGCTGTCCAAGGCTTGCCAGCAGCGCACGTAGCCACACGGCTTCTTTTGCTGCTTCACTCAGGGCAATGTACTTTGCTTCGGTGGATGAGAGGGTCACACACTCTTGTTTCTTGCTCTTCCAGCTAATTGCACCTCCCGCGAGAACATACACGAACCCACTGGTTGACCTCCTTGTGTCTAGGTCATCCCCCCAATCTGCATCGCTGAAGCCGATGAGGATGGCGCTGTCGTTGAAGGTGAGGCAAAGGCTGTTGCTACTGTTGAGGTAGCGCAACACGCGCTTGACTGTCTCCCAATGCGGCACGCCTAGATTAATGCAAAAAATGCTGGGAACTCCCATCACTTGGCTCATGTCAAGGGGCATGCCGAATGCTGCGTAAGTGAGGCTCCCAACTGCTGCTTGGTACGGCACTGCTTCCATGCGGCTGCTCTCTTGCATGTCGCGGGGAATCTGCATCATGCTCAGCTTCGCTCCCACTTCTAGCGGTGTTGCGGCCTTGCTCGCTCCTGCCATGTCAAAGCGCTTGACGATGTTGCTCACGTACATGCTCTGCAACAACGCCAAAGTCAGTTGCTGCCGGTCGCGCTTGACCTGAAGGCCAAGGTAGTGGCTGAGCTCTCCCATGTCTTTCATCGTAAACCTGGCAGCAAGGGACTGCTTCACATCGTCCAAAAGAGAATTGGAGTCAGATGCAATGAGTAGATCATAAACATAGAGATCATAAACATGATGACCTGGCTTGCCAGGTCATCATTTTGCCCATCATCAATCCATAGACGGCATGGTCCGCTTCGCTGCGCACAAAACCAAGCCCAGCTAGCTGTTCATCCATCTTGTGGTACCATGCTCGCGGTGCTTGCTTCAGGCCGTTGAGGGCCTTCACAAGCTTGCACACCAAATCCTCCCTTCACTCCACCACATACCCCTCCGGCTGCTCCATGTGCACATCCTCCTCGAGGTCACCATTCAGAAATGCACACGTCACATCCATTTGGTACACCCCCAGTCCATAGCAGCAGCAAGAGCGAGGATCGTCCGGATGGATGGAAATCTTGCGACAGGTGCAAATGTCTCATTGTAGCGTAGTGATTTGTATTTTCATTCATGTTTTCCCCGCCTTATTATGTGATCTCCATTTTCACCCAGATTTGGCCCTTCTGTAATATTGGAGGTGATTCTCCCATGGCACACTCCTTTAAAGGTCCGCTTTTTAAATCGTCCCACGTGGCTATCTAGACATCATGTCCTGGAGTCTGCAAGTGAACGCACGGTTCATTTGATTCGGGTGAGGAAGTGTGAATTGCCAAACAGCATGGTAGATGCTTCGCAAAGCGACTGAGTAAACCGCTTATCGTCAATCACTCAAGGATTGACGGCGAGTTTACATCCAATCATGAGTGAGGAAACAGTATGCAGCACTGACGTGCACTTTCTAGCACTGAAAAGAAGTGCACGTCGCTTCAAGTGCCTGAACGAGCAGACAACGATTCACTTGCTCTCCTCCTCCAAGAGCAAGCGCCAAAATGATGCAGTTGTCCTGCACCTGATCTGGCCTAGATGCTCTTTTTCATTGAAAGTTTGGAAAGAAAAAACTTCCACTGGTGAATTCATGAATTCATAATTATGGGAGTGATTCTCCCATGTCACAAAAATGAGCAGCAAAGTTTTTGTATTCAACCCATATGGACTGAATTATGACGATGATTCCCCCAAGTGAACCATAATTTTAGGTGCGAGCATAGGCGAATGAAAAATAATTAATCCTGAGGGGATGTACAAATCACTACAGTAATTTACACCTTCAGTCTGCGCATACCCCTTTGCAACCAACCGTGTTTTGTACCTGAGCACCTCATCATCCGCACCACGCTTGTGCATGATGATCCACCGGCATCCAATCACCCGACTGCCACGTGAAGCTTCTTCGAGGGTCCATGTGCCTTTCTTCATGAGCGCACCATACTCCTCATCTTTTGCGGCACACCAATCTGCCGCCTCGGTGCTGCACATGGCTTTGGTGAAGGTGGCTGGGTCATCGGTGACTGTGAGGGAGAGAAGCTCGAGGTTAGATGACTCCGTTGGTGGTGTAATGGTGCAGTGGTTCAGCCGCTCCCCTTGTTGCATCTACTTCTTTGCAAGCCTCTCGGATCGCTGTAGCTGCTCCCCACTTTCCTTCACACCTTTGTTGATACATGCGGACTGTCGTGGAAGCTCTTGTTTGTTGCTTTGCTGCTCCTTCTCATAAGATTCGGCTGTGGGCTCCTTCTCCTTCTCAGCTCTCTCCACCTCCTTGTCATTGCCGTTATCAGTGTCGTCTTTTGCACCACCCTCTTCTGCTACTGGTTCTTCTCCCACTTCAGGTACAAGTGTGAGAGCAAGTGGAACTGCAGACATCGAGCTCCAAGTCCAGCCCTTCATGTCCTCTTGAGAGACCACGTCACGGCTGCGGATGATCTTGCGTGCGGTGAGGTTGTAGAGGCGGTATCCCATGGTGTCGTAGCCAAGGAAGGCAACCTTTACCGACTTTGCGTCCAGCTTGTTGCGGTTTTCGGCAGGCACGTACACGAATGTGCCATACCCAAAGCCTTTCAGGTGTGTCACTGTTGGCTTGCGTCCCGTCCACGCCTCCTCCGGTGTCATCTATGGCACGGCGCACGTGGGACTCCGGTTTTTCAGGTACATGGCAGTGTTGACCACTTCTGCCCAAAAGGTTGGAGGGAGCTCTGCGTCTTGTAGCATGCTCCAAACACGCTCCATGAGCATGCGGTTCGCACGCTCAGCCACGTCATTCAGCTGCGGTGTTCCGAGTGGGGTGACCTCGTGCCTGATCCCATGACGCTTGAGGAAGTTGCGAAAGTCGTTGGAGAGGTACTCTCCTCCACCGTTGGTGCGAAGCACCTTCAACCGCCTACCCCTAGCAGCAATGTACACCTTTAAAGCATCAAAGTAATCATCCTTTCCAGCCAAGAAGGACACCCACGTCTTTCACGACTTGTCATCAATGAACGTAACAAAGTACAACTTGTCGAACAAGGACTGTGATAGCATGGGACCGCACAAATCAGAGTGAACAAGTGAGAGAAGCTCAGCCGCCCCCTTCCCTTCCCCCATGAAAGGAGAGCGGGCTTACTTCCCTTCAATACAACTCTCACAAGCCGATGCACCAGGCTACTTCACCCCCTTGAGCTCCAGGCCACAGACCACCTGCTGCATGGAAGTGATGGCGCCAAAGCCGAGGTGACCGAGCCGGCAGTGCCACAGGCCAATGTCGTGTTTTCCCTCTCTTGCTGCCAATGCTGAGTCTGCTTCCCTCTCCGATGTAACATAGAGGCGGTAAAGGCCATCCTCCTTGTCCGCTTCTGCTAGCACGCGGCCTGTACGGGCAGAGATGGTGTAGCCACCATTCTCAAAGCAAACCTGCATGCCTTCGAAGATAAGAGATGAGACAGAGAGGAGGTTAGCTGCCAGTCCCAGAACATGGAGTACCCCCTTCACACGACATGCCACGTGCTTGCCATCAACAGAAGCACAAAACACAATCTCACCCCCTAACCGCCATTTGCTCATGATTTTCCCCCATGTACACCCGACAGGGCTCAATGACGGTGTAGACAACGAACCACTCCTGGCGACACGTCATGTGCCGAGTGGCTCCCGAGTCGATGATCCAAAACTAGGTGCTATATTTGGAGACATGCAGGACCAGGATGGTTGTCACGAATCCACTCTCCCAATCTGTTGCGTTTGCAGAAGTGTCGGACTGTTTTCGTGCTCCCACTCTAGCTGCAATGTCCGCCTTCTTCTTCCGGCATTCGCGCGCCCAATGGTCCGGCTTCTTGCAGTAGTGGCAGTTCCTCTTCTTCTTCCCTCCTCCGCCATTACCCCTGGTTGGTACAGGACCACTCCCATGACCAGAGTTGGTGATGAGAGCAACGTCAATTCCGCTTCTGCCCTCCTCTCCCTTGCGTCGCTCCTCCTCAAATAGCAAGCTCTCCTCCATATCGTTGAGGAAGAGCTTGTTGCCACGCTGGTCCATGGTAACAATGAGAGGAGTGTAGCTGCTAGGAAGGCCAGAGAGGATGGTTAGAATGAGCACGTGCTCCTTGACATGATCCTCAATTGTAGAAAGCCGGTCAGCAAGATACGTCACCATGTTGAGTTAGTCAATCATGGATCCAGACTCATCCATCTTCACAGTGTGAAGGCGACGACATAGCTGCATGTTCATGAGGATTGAATTAGATGCATAAGTAGAACTCAAGATTATTTCAAACCTCCTTTGGCGTGAGGATGCCACGGACGAGGAGTTGCTGCCATTTGGCGAGGTAGAGGTAGATGGTGGCGAGGGCGCAGCCACGCTTCTCGCAATAGATACGGGCCTCACCAGGTGAGAGAGAGGTCTGAGCTGGTTCCTCCTCACTCGCATGGCTCCAGAGTCCCTTCTCCATCAGCACCATCTTCATGTTGTTGCTACAGTTGTAGAAGTTCTTGCCTTCAAACTTGGCGATGTTGACGCTGGCCACAATAGAAGCGGATGCCACCATGGTAATGCAACGTTCAGCCCCCACACGGCTCTCTCACACAACAGGGTGCAAGGAATGCCTAAAGGATGAGGCAAAAAATAATTCCAGCTCTGATACCACTGATCGAAACTGGGGCAGACCTCAGGGAGGTGATTAGGCGCACTTAGAGCCACCTAGGCAGGACGAACTGTTTGTGAGAGGGAGTTGCAGGTTGCACAGACAGAAATTACGGAAGCAAATGTAGGTTTGCAGAGAATGCAAATTTCCAAATCAATTCTTGATTGAGAAATTAAATTATCAGAGCTTTCTAACAAGCCCTTGTATGCCTCATTTGGTCTAGGGAGCACTGAGATACACTCTGTCAAAGTTGACCCTCAAGCACGCTCTCCTCGCCTTGGGGGATGAGCGGCAGTCACCTTGTCACACATGAGAATTATGTCTCACACGACCTGGACGACCAACATTTATGGACTTCTCCCTCCTTGAAGTCTCCAGGAGGTCCTCCAGCCGGATGTTTTCCTTGAAGGCCGCTCTCAGCCGTCCTGGCCAATAATCCTACCGCCTTTTGAGCTCAAAGTGCTCAAGTCGTCACTCGAACCCGACCCATGATCTCCAAACTTTGGAAATCTATATCTCACTCAAATGGACTCAGGTGCACCCAGTGTGCAGTCATGAGTTGGCCTGATGTGAGTTCATTTTCATTTGTAATGCCGTAGCTGACTTTGTCGTGGTGAGGCCAAGTTTGAAGGTGTGTTTCTTGGCCACTCGGAACTCTCCCTCGAGATTTTCCGATCAAGGCACATTGAAGGAGGCACTCTCATTTGAGGATATGTGTTTGTGGCGTTCTTCTTGTGAATATGAGTTGAGAGCCATCCATGAGCATACTGTCTACAAGCTTTGACCTCCCACATGGGCGGAAGGGTATAATAGTCAAATGGGTGTTTTTGCAAGACGGCGAAGCCTGACGACAAACTAGATCATTACAATGCCCACTTGATGGCCAAAGGCCTCGCACAGGCTGACATTATGAAATTCACTTACACCTTCATACCCATTGGCCGTATGATAACTGCTCATGCTCTTTTGATGTTGTTTCCCACCACCATTGGGAGTTGTACTAGATGAATGTGAACACATGATCCTCCATGGTACTTTGAAGGAGGAGATCTACTTGGTTCAACAACGTCTTTGAGGTCGGTGACAAGGTATGACGCTTGTGCAAGGCCTTTTACATCTTGGAGTAGTCATCCCCATGAAAGAACCAAGAGAGATCCGGCACATTGACACATGTTGGCTACGTATAGAGTGATGGCATCCCGTCCCTCTTAATTACACGACCCGTAGAGAGCTTTACAGCTATCTAGGTCTATGTGGATGACCTCGTGATGGCGTCTCCTTTGATGGTGTCCATAGAGGAGGACAAGGAATTCCTTCAAGTTGCTTAAAATATGAAGGACCTTGGTCATGTAGATGTTTTTTAGGGGATGGACATCGTACGTGTCTATCAACAGAACACAATCTAGTTGCACCAGGGACATTATACACATGTTGTGGGGGAGCAGTTTTTGACCTCCTTGGTGTAACTTCCATGGCTTCTGACCCTATCACACCTGATGGATAGAATGCACTGGAGGTGGATGATGAAGCAGAGATAGGAGAGATAGGGGACGTGGCCACATACTTGTGCCTCATTGGCTCTCTAGTATACTTGGCCATAACCATTCGATCCAGAATCGCCTTCACCGTCAACTTCTTGGCACTGTTCTTTCAATGTCCTTGGGGGAAAACCCTTTACACGGCAATGCAAGTGGTGCATTGCATGGTTCCTATACCGCACCTGTGACTCTGTTTCCGACGTGAATGTGCAGTGGTATTCTACAGATACACGGATAGTAAGTAGGATTGGGGCCTTGTTGGTAGCAATCGAAGAAGCTACGTGAACCTTATAGCACTGTTCTGCCGTAGTGTAGCACCAAAAAAGGCTGCATTGCACATAGCTCATTGGAGATACTTTGTGCCCCTGACTATGGTTGCTGAGGCCGTATGGCTACATCGTCTGTTTTGAGGGCAACATGTGTCTATATCTTGCATCGCCCTTCCCTGTGACAATCAGAGTGCTCTTTCCATTCCAGAGAACTCAGGTGAATCTGATGAATGTACAAAGCAAATTGCTGTTAAGTATCATTTCATACATTATCTTGTGGAGTGACAGGTGACTTCTATCAACTGGGTCAGCACTGACATGTATAGGGTGGACTACCTGACCAAGGCACTGGTGCATGGAAGGTTCATGGTGGCCATATGTTTTGTCGGGCTTTGCCCCTTGCCTGAAAGTGGCTGAGAGTGGGATGTGTGTGTGTACTCATTTTTTGGCACCTCATTCCGTACTCATGTTTTTTATGCATGTTTATGGACACGTGTATCACTAGGTCATGGAGGAGTGTCACAAAGTGTGTCATCCACGCTTTTTTCCCCTGCTTACTAAGACCACTCGGTTGCGTAGATCCTTGATGAAAACCCAGCTAGTGCCAAAACATCATCGTTTGGTTGGCCGACCCACCAGACATTGCGATATAGCTGCCACGGTGTGCCGGGTACTTCCTTGGAAACTATGCAGTTTTCTTAAAATTTTCATAATTTTTGAAGTGAATGGGATTTAAATCTTGATTAGCATGTTTTGTTTTGCGCACCCATGACATATGTCAAACCAGTGCATGTGACTATTTGCGCTTCCAAATTGAGATTTTGTATCTCTATGTTCAAGCAATGCTTGGATGTTGTTGTGCAAAGTTATGATGACAAGAGCGGTTTTCCTCCGCTTCAAGGATAAACTAACACCAGCGTGATTCACCCACCATGCGCTTGGCAGGTGTTTATGTTGTGTACTCAGTGTTTGTCCTTTCTATCTGCATTCATAGTTATTGAAGCTTATGGTATGTTGTGCATCCCCCCCGTCCAACCTTTGATGTTCCTTGCACCTGCATGCTTGGTAATGTGTCAAATGACAACACAATGTTGCCACATCAGTGGTCATAAAGCTTAGAAGCTTCCTATAGAATTTCTCATCCCTCACACAATACCGTACTGTCACCCATATTCGTCCTAAACAATTATTTTTTTTATTTACCCATGATTTCCTTCATCGGCTATTTAGAGAATGGGAGAATCACTACTAAAACTCCAGGGTTTGGCCGTGTTGCTTGCCTATTGTTATCTTGGATACACGCACTTGGCAGCCAATGTTTGCAAAAGCGAGACACGAAGATGGCCAAATGTGAGATTCGATTCAATGGCTTGACATAATCAAAGCTTGAGCATCCAAACTTCAAATTCTGATTATCTTTCGTGCGTTTTGCTTCGATAATGATGTCTTGAGAGTTGGACAATGGGTGAATTTAAGAGTCCCATAGCTATGGGCAAGTGCCAATAAAAGACCACAAAAAAAACTAAAATGGACCCGATTTTAGGTGGCTATGGTAATCGCAAAAAGGCTCCTAAATAAGGGACAAACTAGGAAAGAATTACGGTATACTACCTTTTGGATTTCTCCATTCCCTCGCGGTACCATAGCAATGGAGATATTGCGTGTGTTTGTTTCACCATAAGACATGGGGCACCAGGAACAAGTACGTTTGGGCTACAATGGGCTGGACTGGGGTAGGTGTGACGTACATGTCTTGGCAATGTGGAGGCCCTGGGCTGAGGGTTCATGTAACGCAGTCCTCCGACAGAGCCGGAGGTGAAATCTTTCTGAAAATGTTTGGCAACTTCTGATTTCACGGCTGCTATCTTGACAGTGGCATGATGTGACAACAGTTGTTCTAGGCGGACACAATAGCTGGAGCTCTACTCGACTGCCGCAAAAGTAGTAGCATCAATCGGCAAGAATAATTTTAGCAGTAGCCACCAAAGCTACAACAGCTGTGATAGTGGCACTGCATATAGGAAAAGTAGTAGCAGACCCGGATCTAGAGGATGGCAACAGTAGCATTTACATCACCAGTAGTAGCAGTAGCAACAGGAACACAAAACCATAGTAGCCCTAGCAGTTGTGCACAGCAAGAGAGAAAATTCTATAGCTTAGTAGCAACTAGCGGCAACTAGGAGCACATAACAGAGCAGCCTTCACAGCTATACATAGAAGCAGTGGCAGTCTTCTAGCTGTGCAAAGCAGCAAAAGCAGTTGCATTAAAAGCTACAGCTATGGTAGGAGCACAATCAGCATGAAATGGTAGCAGTAGCAGCAGAATTTGCATGCAAAACCTCACAACATAAGCAAGCAGCAGTATGCAGCATTACATGTCGTCCGCTATGTTGTGCCCACTCCTTGTCTAGGCTTGTGCCTTCATGACATGGTTGACAGGATAGATTGGGTCCAAGATCACAATGCGTCGAGCGGATGGGGGTATATCTTCCTCATCGGCGGCACCCCTATCTCTTGGAAATGTGGAACGCATGGTTTCATTGCAAGCAGCTCGACTGAGGCTGAGTATGTTGCCTTGAATCTCAGTTTATGTGAGAGAATCTGGAAGCGTTTTCTCATGCAATAATCATGCCAGCCCATCCATTGTGTGACACCTCTTAGAAACAACACTCATTACATCGCTAAGCACGATGACATGCATCACACTCTCATAAAGCACATCAATATCGAGTATCAAGTTGTGTGCAAATGTACAATGTGTGGTGACGTGTACTTGCTTGGTGCTAACACGCCACAACAACGTGTTGACGTTCTCACCAAGGCACACTACAGTGGAAAGTTTAAAGTCGTTGTGCATGCTGTTGATCTTTAGTCCCTTTGTTCTGATCCAGATTTATGTGCTCCTGTCACTGTGATCTTTGTCCCTTCTATTATGGCTCCTTGTTGCCTCATGGTTGTGCCCCTTCTATAACATTTTTGTGTGGTTTCTACGTGCCATGAGGGGTTACTGCCATCCCATCAGTCCAGGTGATATGTGGACTTGACACCACTTACCTGTAGGCACTCCATGGTGGTCGAATGTTACATCAACAGTTTTAGCTGCACTTTCTCAGCTCTCTGGTCTTCGAAGGAATTTTCTTGGTGGCCAACTCCAGGCCCTTTTCTTGGTGGTCTTACATTTTCTTGACTATGCACAACCCTCTTTTGTGTATCTGTTGCTTCTTTTGAACTTTGATTCGGACAACAGAGCATCTTGTACATGTCCCGGGACTGTTCTGGTTTTTGTTTTGGAGGTGCTTGGTAACTTGATAGTATTCTCTGCCAGTTTGGAGGATGTGTTGCGCAAATGGATGCTACAAAGGGAGGATAAAACACCCATCCCTCTCGTTCATTTTATTGTTTGACTCATACAGTGGGTCTTTGCCATCTCTCCACCCTTTCAAGCATCATTTTTAATGTTGTAATCTCTGTGACCTATGCTCTCACACAGAATGCTGCTTAGAGGGGTTCTCCATTCCCTCAAAGAAGGCCCATCCGGAATCGGCCGGGATGACTATTTAGTTGGCATAATACGATGTGTGCCCCTTATTTTGCACGTCAAGTGGCAACTGCTCGTGAAACTAAACTTACATTCATGCATGTCCGTAAGATGGGAAATTTTCAGAACTTCCCCCAAATGTGAAAGCTAGGAAAAAAAGCCATTTTGAAACTATATGTGGACAGTGATGTGAGTCAAACTTCTTTGCTCATACTACTGACTGTGACCACTTGGCTATGTTCATGCTCATGTAGATTCTTCATGTGTACCCAGCAGGTACTGAAGCATTGTCGGGTGGTGGCCCATCCCGCAACAGTTGCCTGATTGCTCCCACAACGCCATGGATGCTTGCTTGGACCTTGTCCAGTTTTCCTGAATCTCTATCATTTTCTGGGTGGACTGATTTTGAGCCTGGGTACATGTTTTCCGGACCAAAGTTATTGTGTAGCCATTGCATCCGACCCAAGACTCCATTCTTATAGGTTTAGAAGGTTGAGCCTTTGGATACTTTTCCGCACATTTACGACCAAAACAATGATTTTGGGCTGGGTTTTAGGACAATCTGATGACTGATCCTTGCGTCATACACCGTGTGCCACTAAAACTCTTTATCCTATGTACTTGTGGTCTCTACATGCTGAAGCTATTGAGGCTCATGAGACTCTTCGCGTCTCCTTAGCTCAATCCTTGTTGGCCCTTGTACATGTCTTGGATGCTAGTGCAAAAGCTGATTGGATATCATTGCCACATCAACAATAGTAAGGCTAGGAAGCTTCTTAACATATTCTCATGGTATTAGAGGAGGAAGACCCTCCTTGTTCAGCTACCAGCACAGATGTGGAACCAAAAAAAGCAATGAGAGTCACCGCCGCATCCACGTTTGTGGGACTCGTCCCGCAATGAAGTGTTGAAGCGGAGATGTCGTTGGGTCATCAACAATAGCAACACCACGTGAACGGCTCAAGTGGACGGGAGCACCGGTTGTCATAGCGTGAGTCGCTACAATTTCCATGGTAGCATCCATAGTATTGTGACAGCCTAACACGGCCCATGCAGAAACATCAGTAGCAACAAAGCAGCAGATAAATGAACAGTCTCAGTAGCAAGCAGTAGCAATAGTGGTGGTAGGGTGTGGTAGAAGTGGCAGATGACGACAATAGCAAGCAATAGTAACAACGAGCTGCAACAGCAAGTAGTAGAATCTACAAGCAGCATCACCTATAGTTGAAGACGAAAATACAAGGAGTAGCAATAGCAAGCAATGGTAGCAAGCAACAACAAGAAGGCAACAAGAACACGTGCAAGCGGCAGCTCTAGCAAGCAACAGTTGTAGTAGCAAGAGCCAGAAGCAAACACAATAGGAAACAACAAGCATTGGTAGATACAATGAATGGCAATAACATTACAACAACAGCTGTAGTAACAGCTAAAATATTGCAGTAGCAGCATTAGTGCTATAGTTGCAACATAAGTACGTGGCTCTGCGACACAGCAACAGCAGGTATGCAACTGCTATGCATGGCAGCAACATGCGACGTGGCTACCATAGCCATTGAGTAGCCGTGCAGATGCAGTGCTATGCAATAGGACCAGCAGTCAAAGACAGGAGCTATAGAAAATGCAGCACAGAGAGGACGATGAGGTCACTCCATCTCCTCACACAGTGCAGAGTTGCACGGAACCACACACACACACACAGAGAGAGAGAGAGAGAGAGAGAGAGAGAGAGAGAGAGAGAGAGAGAGAGAGAGAGAGAGAGAGAGAGAGAGAGAGAGAAGAACAAAATGGGAGGGAAGAAAAATAAAAACTCACTGACGTCTTCTCTTCTAAGCATCTTCTATTCTAATGCCAGCATATCCAGAGTGATGTTAACAAATATGTAGTTTATGTCATCAGTGCCTTAGCCAAACTTTAGGTAAAACCTCTTTTTGTGCTAGCATTAAGATACCTCAAGAAACTCTCATAGTTCTTTTTTCAAATGAGTTTCATATCACAATGCATACTGAGCGCGCCCATGACGCTGGATAGTGACAAAGGAAAGGGGGTGACGGACCCCTCAGCTTCCTCTTTCAAGAATTTTGAGCCCAATGTTCCAGGCGATCGACAATCTCTTTCATTCTCATGTCCATACGCACTTGTAGTAGCAACCCTAGGCTAATGTGTTGTAAGAGATTTGTGATCTACCATGGAGGTATTCGGGGTTTCATAGCAGACACTAGGTGGAGCCATTGGAGTTGCACCATCAACCCACCAATCCACCCCTTATCCGGTACCTTGACTCGTGAATGGGGGTACACCCCCATTCACATGTTGACACCTCGGATGAGGAGCAGATAGATTTCGACGCGCCGGAGATGGAAATCTACGTTCTCTAGGAGCAGACTTGATAGTTGTGCCTTCGATCACAACCATAGACACTAGTTGTAGTAGTGCATGAGTGGCCTTTGCGACAATCAACATATGTTCTCCTCTTGATGGTGGCCTTTCCATCCCACGCACATCTTCCCTAGATCCTAAGGTCACCCTCCCACTGTAGCAACAACCAAAGGACTTCGAGATCCTCCACCTTGTTTCACAACGAGACGGGCTTCGACTGCTGGAAAGGTCCTGTTCCAGGTATGGCCTGACGCAGAGGGTGTCTTGCCCTATTACCATAGCCAGTACCAGACTGTTGATGCTCAACAGGTATTAACAGCAGCGAGAGTGATTTTTGGCATGCTCTATGCTATGTCCTTGGAGACAATTGTTGACTTATGTCTTTCATAAGGCCAGCCAAAACAAGCATTGGAGCCAATCATTGCCGTAGATGGGAGCTAGCCTTGACACTGTTCGCCGTGAAGATCCATGCGGTGAGGACAGGTTGTCTCTGAGTACATCACTCTCTCCACCTGGACTTATCCAAGCTGTCCGCTGACCATTGGAAGCATGCCATGTGCATCTACACCTCCTCGAGACTGATGGCTGGACACAACTGTGGACCCTTGATACAGTCATGTTGGGGGCACACGTAAAGCACACTGGGATCTTCTCCAGTTTTGATTTTGATGTCCTCACTATGATGTCAGAGTCTTCGCAACTCAGCCCTGGATTCCAACATTACTATATACAGGCGACATTGGTTAGGGAGGCGGCCAACACATACCAATAGAGCCCACTTCTTGCTGTAATGATTGTGAATCCTCTGACCTCTCTGACCTCGTTCACCTCTATTCCTGCCTCCACCATTCCCTTCTCCACTCCCTCTCTCTGGACTGGCCAGGCCCAAGGCATGGCAGCTGCCACATAACAGAAGAAGGGGAAGAAGCGACGCGGCAAGGGGAATTGGTCACCAACATTAACCAAGAGACAAGCTGCCCCTCGTAAATGGGACCATATTGTAACAGGTCAGGTTAGCGGAAATGTTTTGCTATAACTCTCTTATGTCTTGGTTTGCTATGTTTTACCCGGGATTTCTGTTCCCTCTAGTTAACCTAGAATAGTTCTCTCCATACTGTTCATCTTTGGTTCTACGGTCCTCTTCGTCAAGTCTCGACTCTACCCTCCCTCTCTTGCTCGTCCTTTGCCAACAAGTCTCTTGCCTCTCTCTCTCTCTCTCTCTCTCTCTCTCTCTCTCTCTCTCTCTCTCT
>SZWC01006555.1:14604-50369 GCA_023375785.1 Penium margaritaceum
TTAGGTGCAGCCGGACGACTCAGACATGCACAGAAGAGGCGGAGGTTGCGTGTGAAAAATGGAAAAGGCGGACAGTGCCCTAATCCTGCGTGTCCACTATTCCTCGGTTTGTCCGCCACTCCCACGCCAAGTTTCGGCAGGGGTCCTCTCGAGTTTGTTCCAGTGTCATTCAATTGTGCGTTGTCGTCGTCGACGGCGTCACCGCTCCCTCTGACAATGTTGCCTCTGCTCCTGCTTCCATCGTGACGGGATGGTGGACGACCAAGTCGCGGAGGACGCCGCTAAGCCTAACCAGGAGGGTAGATGGGATAAATAGCATTGGTTTTTGGTACCATATACCCTCCGTTTCAGATGGATTTCCAAGAACACGCGTGGCTCGTTGCCACGCGCCCGAGTGCTTACGAGAACGGTCCTCCGCCTGCTGAAGGACCTGCACCGCGGTGGTACCCCGATAACCCACAGCCGAACGACCCATCAGGCGCGTTTGAGGATGTAATGTTTTGGTTGACACGGGATTGGTGCGATGACTGGTGGGCCCGCCGGTTTGACGAGTGGGACGCCCCCCCACAGACCCAACCCCAGGATGAACCTCCCCGTGCTCCCGGTGCCCCCGATGTCCGGGAAGCCGGACAGGTTAGGTTTAGCACGGGGCGCCGTCGCGTCCTGTCCGTCCCTCATGGCCACCTCGGTAATCCACAGTTTGAGCTCTTCACGCTTCTTCAGTTTGCTGATCTTTGGAAGATGTTGACAGTGTGGATGGTGGATCGTTTCCCCTGTTCTGCTTATGCCTGTACGGTCCAGGAAACCTGTCTTTTCCCTTGTCGTTCATTGTCATGTGTACATGGACAGGTGACTCGGACGACGAACCATGCCACAGCCCAAAGAGGCAGAAGGGGATGCCGAAGGAGCCGGCAGCGGGCATGTTCTTCCACAACATGGATGAAGCCCGGGTGTTTGTGGAGGACTACGCGGTTGACAACCGGTTCGGACTGAAGTGGGTCCGCAGTGAGCCTGCAAGATTCCACGTCACGTGCTCCGAGGCGAAAACCAAGGGTTGTACCTGGCTCTTGTGCGCACGTGTGACTTCCAAGTTCGGCGACGTCACGATCTCGCACTACGAGGACGGGCACAAGTGTGTCCCCAAAATCGGCCGCGGGAATCCGGATCGCCAGAAGGGTTGGGTGGTCCGGAAAATCTCGGAAACTCTGCAGCGAGACCCTACTGCATCAACGGCCACCCTGCGTCAAGTGCTCCACGAGCGGACCGGCATCAACGTTTCCAACAACACGCTATACCGCGCAAAGACACAGGCCCAAGAGCGCTTGATGGGCAAGAAGACGGAGACGTGGAGTCTTTTCCCGTCATACATCGAGGAGGTGCGTATGGCGGATGAATGGAACCATGAGCAGCACTTGTGTTGTCATTTATTTCACCATTGACGGGTGCATATCCCCCCTTTTTGCGTGCAGTTGAAACGCGTTGACCCAGGGACCCACGCCGTCGTGTACAAGGACAAGAACGGCGTGTTTCTCTGGGCGTTCGTCGTGCCGGGAGCTGCCCGGATCGGGTTCCAACACAGCCGCCGAATCCTCACCATGGATGCAACGTTTCTGAAAAACGGGCACAAGCAGGTTTTGCTGCTAGCCCAATTTTTTGACGCGAACGACCATGCCGTGCCGATGGCATGGGCACTGGCCCCGACAGAGGACGATAAGAGCTGGAATTTTTTTTGCGCCCAGCTTGCCCTTGCTTACCCCACAGCTGCTTTGGCGGGCACAAGCATCATCACAGACAGGGAGAAGGGTATCGAGAAAGCTCTGAAGAAGTACATGAATGTTGCTACGCACACGTACTGCGCATGGCACTTGCGAGAAAACGTGCGCACGTCCTACGGCAAGAAAGCAGCTCACTGGGCGTGGAAGTGTGCGCACGCACTCAACACCGACCAGTGGGAGAAGGCTACCCGGCACCTACGGCAAGTAAGTGCATCAGCTTACGCCTACCTCTTTGGCAGGCCGGGTGAAGATGGCTCTGTGGTGGGGGGTGTTCCGCTAGAGAAGTGCACACGCCTCCACTGCTCTTTGGGCAGAGGGGGCCACACCACGTCCAACGCTGTTGAAAGCTGGAACGCACGCATCGCTGCCCATCGGAAGCTCTATCCATACTACTGCTTTGTCAGCATCTTGCCCTTCGTCCAACGCATGTTCTGTGCTAGACGTGCTCAGGCAGAAGCCGTGCAGACTTCCTTGGCCCCAGCACAAGCTGACAGACTGCTGCACTGCCTAGTTGTGGCACGAGAGTACACCGTGGTCGAGGAGGGGCCACACACAGCAACAGTGGAGGGCCCAACGAACAACCCCCGTCAAGTGAACCTCCTTGCCAAAACCTGCAGCTGTGGCCGCTGGAAGGAGTTCGGCCTGCCCTGTCACCATGCATGTGCATTCCTGCTTGTCAAGCGCGTAAACGCAGAAAATCTTGCCGACCCTGGACTCACGCGAATGGCCTTCCGATGTGCCTACAACAGCCCCATCCCCTCCCCGGTGGTCAAAAACATCAACCCCGTGGAACCACTGTGGTTGCAACCCGGACCAAGGCGTGGGAAGGGACGCCCACGAAGTGCAAGGAAAGACCGTGAGACCCTGCGCAAGAAAAACTTCATTTGCCCACGTTGTGGGCAGAAGGGCCATACAAAGACACGCTGCAAGAACCCGCCTGCTCCCAGTCCCGCGCAGGCCGCGGCGAGGGGGCATGAAGTGCTTGGTCTCCCAGCTGCTGCTGCACAAACAGCAGCAGCCTTAGATGCCCCACTTGTAGCGTATGCAAGTGGTGAAGTGGAGTACGATCCCGCGGCTCCGCCAAGGGATGAAGACGATGATGATGATGACGGTGCTGAAAGTGATGACTCTGGTGCATACTTCCCTCCTCCTGGTGATGATGGTGAGACGTTGACGCAGGATGAGCACACCCAGCACTTGGATGAGAAGGAGAGAGAGTGGCAGGAGACGTACGAGGAAGAGCCAGAGGAGGCAGAGTGAGGTACGTACATGTTTACACTATCCTTGTGTCCACATTCCATTCACATGTCCGTGCAACTTGCCACATGAGCTTGCAATACCTAATACTAACTTTTGTTTATGTGCAGGATGAAGTGTGCTGGACATTGGAGATTGAACGGACCATCCTCAGAGACTGCTCCCACTACAGCAGGAGAGGGGGGTTTCGGGTTAGGCAGAAGGTTAGGGTCTGGGTTAGGGGGAAGGGGACCAGTGGAGTGCATCTTCCTAGAAGCAGAAGTGGTGGCCAACATTCAGACACGCCTGACGAGGTATTCTACGATGCTGAGCACTGTCAGCCATGGGAGGAGCTCTGTCCTGTGTGTGACATTGTGCACTTTCTCCGGGGATTGAGTCGAGAACTTTTCGATNATACCTTACACCTAATGTGTTGCTGGGCATAATGACATTAAGGGGATCATTCTACTAGTCTGTGGTAAATAGTACATACCCAACAGTCCTGTACATGGTTACGTTTTTGCAACACATGAATCCTGCTTTGTCTGCCGTCATAGTCATGTAAACGTAGAAAATAAACGTAAACTAGAGGACACTTCGTTCCTTAATTGCACAGAAATAATGAGGGAAAGGTTGGCATATTGTTAACAAAGTCTGAAAGAGTTCAATCCAATCTGCCCTGCACATAGTCTGCAATATGACAGAAGACATAGGCGGACGCAGACGTTCACAGCCTCAAACATGTGAGTGGCCACACCGATATCCATGGCGCCCAATTGGGTGGGCAGTACAACGGGCGAGCATGGGGTGCTTTCATGCCCGACTGCCAACACATGGTGTATGGGTCCTCGGGTGTATTTGGATTGATGATGTCCCATGCGGGTGTTTGCCCACTCCGCCACCGCAGTTCCGTGATCCATGGGCGGAGGGGGGGGGGGCACGTAGCGCCAAAGACTGGAAGGATTGTGCACCGGTTGTGGACGGTCACCCCAGCGCTGCAACGGTGGAAGAGGACGCGTATCCCCAACATTGGACATGTCGCAAGGGGCTTCTGCTACGTGTACTGTCGAGTACGGGAGAAGGAAGTAGTCCCATGCGACGAACACTCCAATGTATGCAGAGCAAATGTACGGGTTTGACATAAAACATGACACGGTTACGGGCAGTGTGTTTGAAAAGCATCAGTTGTCATGTGTGGCCGACCGCACCCCTAAACAGGGAGCCGCAGGTGTCGGAACGGTACCATGCCGAGCCTCTACGCAGACCCAAGCATTTACGTTCGGCAACAGGTGTCTAGGGTAAGGTTCCGTTCCGCTGTTCGTCCCACGTTATGTCACAAACCTTGGGCATATTAGGCTTATTTTCCTAAATTTTCCACGGTTCTACTTCGAAACCCCATCGAGGGGTATATGGGGTTTATTCTTCATGGGTAGGGGCGAATGGGGCTTATCGTTCCGACGGAGGGGCAGATCAGGCTTATCTCTCCGACGGAGGGGCGGATCAGGCTTATCGATCCGACGGAGGGGCGAATGGGGCTTATCGTTCCGACGGAGGGGCGGATGGGGCTTATTTTTCCGACGGAGGGGTATATGAGGGTCAAGGGTGACAAAACAGGGGGTAATCGGCATTTTCACCGATCGAAGACTTGAACATGAATAATGACCAATCCAACAATCACGATTTTCTTTCAGCACAAACACACAAAAGTAAGAGAGGGTTACTATGTAACCTAAAAAATACGTATGTAAACACTATAGACATAAAAATACCATATCCAGCGCACCCAACATTATGAACAGAAAATCCATGCATGTCGTAAAATGAAACATGTGACCGGCATATTGTTGAATATGGATTCATGTGGGTATGGCATACTTATTATGTTTTTTTTATGAGAAATTTGCACACAGTTTTATGTGAAGCGTAAGATAATGTCTTCACCAATCACTATGTTCATGTCGTGCCTCGAGTGATTGAAAGACGGCTAAGGTGTAACAAATTGTTTTCCAGTTGCATTGTGCTAGGCAAGATGTTGTGAAATGCATCCTGCATTTTTCAGTTTTCAGGAAGGGGGTATTTTTCTACTCTGTAATTTACTCATTCCCCGGACATGGTGTTGCTATTTGCAACTTCTTTAATGTTCAAACACCAATTTTCTTCTAGATTTGGCAATGTATCGCTTGCTAGTCTGCTATTGGCCACGTTGGCGGCTGCCAATTAAGGTTGACCAATCCTGTTGTCAGATGTTATGGTTGATTTCAACAAATCAATGTGGCCGTTGATGCGGGCAGTCCGGGGACGTTCCTTGTACAACCTCTATGGGGAACGGAGAGAATTGCCCCGTGCCACGTGTGACAATCATTAGTCTTCCGTCTGTTTGTCGATGGTGCGCATGCAAATGCGTCGATTATGGTGGCTAGGACGTGCTTTTTTTAGCTTCGTTGATGCTGTTGTGGACTCCCTCGCTCACTACGAATGGACGACCGCCTCTGTCATTCTTTGTGCGCCGTGGGCCCCTCCTGTTGTCGGTAGAGAGGGAAGAGCTACCCTGCTACTCTTGGAATTTTATGTTAATTGTTTTTAGGTTGATTGGATGTGATACATTCTTCCGTTCAATGAATTCCACATACCATATGAATGATTGAACTTGATTTTGATGTGAAGGCCTAAGGGGTTTCAGACGTTGATGGTGTTCTTTTCCGTATGGAAACGTTGAAACAAAGGCACCGTTTTATGCAGATTCGACCACTAAGGACTACCGAAATAATTCAAAACTCAAAATTCTTGTCTAATTCATTGAATTTGTGATTCGCAAGTTTCCATTCGCTTGAATCCAAGAGCAGTAGGGTATGGGGGACTCGCCTGCTGCACCAGGTAAGACAACGTGTGTTGTTTTGCATTAGTCTTCGTGTACATTTGACCAAAGATGGCTGTGAATCTCAATTGGGCCGCCAGTCCTGGACACATGCCCCAATACCCTCCGCCTGTGACCCCATCACATAGCACCCCTGGACCACTACACGACCAAGGTCTGGAGCAATCAATGCATTGGGTTCCTCATATAGTCGTTTCGTGGTGTCAATTGGGGTGGAAGAGATACATGACGCAGTCCCCTAAACTTTCTTGGTTTTATTTTGTTGTTGTCAGTTTATTTGATTTGTATCGAAGAGGAGCCAATATTTTGTCGGTTTTGTATTGTCCGTTGAGTGCACCAAGTTGTTATTTCAAACATGGCCATGGTTTCTCGAGAGATGGACTCTGTTGCCGATCAATTCTCTTGCTTGTTTGTTGTTGGTGTAGGTGGCTGCAATCGTAGGAGATGGAATCTTGGAGAAACTAGGAGGGGCAAAACCCAAAAGAACCACCAAGGGGTGGAGTACGACCAAACGTGCATGAGACAGAGGTTAACGCCAAGCCTCTGTCTCATGACAAGTGGGGACTTTTTGTACCATATCTATGTGCTCTTGTTGCACTATAGCTGCGCTCGACGTGTGTTCTATGCCCATTTAGTGACGTTGTATTTCCACTCTACTTGCACATTAATGGCATTGCAATTGCCGTCCAGTTACGTTTTGAACACGCCATAGTTGCATTCAGGTTGTTCTCTTGTTCTAGTCGAATGCAAGATACCCTTACAAGTATACAGTGTTTAGGAACACCGATTTTGCCATACCTCCTTGGGTTTGCGGAACTCATCCTCACATTCCACTATCACCTTAAACAACCCGTATTAAGGTTACTAGTCTTCGATGGATTTAAAAAGAGGAGAAAATTTCCCAATGTAACAAACCCAGCCATAATGTCCTCCATTCCATTCAAATAGGGAATATAACATGAGTTGGCATTTTCTCGAGCTACCATCGTGTTCAACATTTATTTTCATCGTTTATTTTGGGAAGAGTGACCTTTTCACCAAAATCTTTATGTTGTTTGTTCTCTCTACCCTCAGTCTTCCACGAACAGGGGCATGTGTGTCACAATCGTGTTGAAATAGCCCTCACCTACAAACACTACCATGGGAAAATGATTAAATGCCTTGCTATTACTGGTTTACCTATGGGGCCCACTAAGACAGTGGTTCATCTCCTTTTTGATTTAGGCACAGGAAAAAGCAGTGGCCATTGCACTTGAGTTCCCTACGACAAGCTGTCACTTGTGATGGAGTTTTGGATGTCGTGTAGTCGGATGACGTTATGTAGAAACAGCCGTATTGTTTCCCCGAGAGTGACTTTGTCTTCTTCCAAATGAAGCACTCCATCTTCAAGAGCCAGCTGGCAACCACATGTATCACATCAAAGCTCATCCAACGTGGCGGGAAAACCTGTCACGAAGTCCCCTCATAGCGTCCCCGGTGCAGATCAAGCCTCCATGTCACGGGGTGTCCAGGCCCTCTATGATCCTCAACAACCAGTATTGTTACTCTCTCTTGATGCGAGCCCAAGTTCCCTGGAACAAATTGTCGTCTTAAATCGTGACAAGTAGGCTTCCATCAGCACGTGAGACCCGTGTCTCAGAGATGAAAATTTCCCATGTGTACTTGTAGGCACCATGGTTTGACATCCAGGCGGAATTGTGGGATTCAAAACAAGGTGCTCCTCCCTTGATACAAGTGCAATGGTCTCTGTCAAGCTACTCTAGTACTGGGCCAATCTTGTTACATTTGGTGTTCATTCCACACATTTATGTATGGATTCATGCGTATGGTTATCCTCAAATCGCGTTCTCTTACAAAACTGCCTAAAATCTGGCAGGTTTAGAGAGTTTAAGCAACATACTAGCAGTCAATATCCAACGGTGAGACTTCCAAAGTACCTAGGATAACACTTGCTAGAGGCTTGCAAAGATCAAAGCGATGATAAGGAAAACAACTAATGCGCGTTGGATAGGCATGAAGTAGGAAGCCGATGATCACATCCAACTAAGCTCGAACAACGTGAACTATGAGAACATGATTGCACAAAGCCAAGATACAAGTGGTTTGGGTTGTGCGCAACTGATGAGATGCGGACACATGTGTTCGTTAATCTCAGCCTATCGGAAAGCACGATCAATGACCAAGTGTTCCACGTCAGTAGACAGAAAACTCTACGAAGATCCCAACAAGGTGTGCTCCAGCCACCTTTGGAAGGAAACAAGGGTACGGAGTATGTGGTCAGAGATATTTTGAAACACCACCGTAACGAAAAGTTATTCTTTATCTTTTCTAGTGGTAGGGCTACATTGTTTTTCACAACAGCTTTATGTCCTATGCCAACCTACAAGACAACGGTCAACAAATCGAGGGCTAATTTATTCGATATTGATAAGCACTCGTGAAGCTTTGGAAAACAAAGGGTAGAAGTGGAAGAAATGTTGATTGCTGATGTATACGAGTCCCTACCTCTGCATGTGGGAATTTTTGTCCTTACTTTCATGGCCCACCAAACGTTGATCTCCATCACTTTTCACCGCTCGACCAAGGGGATTTTGGCATATTGCATTGACCTCTGATGTTGCGCTTCAGATGGTTATGACAGAGTTGGAAAATTTCAAGATACTTCAACATAACTATTACAAAATGCAACGATTGTGTACTATTTTTGATCAGCTTATCAACATTACTAGAAGATTTCAAAAGACCCAGTTGACGTCCTCAAAATCCTCGGCGTATTCGGCAAGGTTTCTCAAAGCAACCTCTCATGACGTGACATCGCACGCGTCACTCCAACGCTGTTACATCAGATAAAATTCCAAAAATGATCTTTTCAGACACGATAAATCCAATCCGAAACAAGTCCAAAGCGGTGTCAGGCTGGATCACGTCAACATTCAGATCATATCGGGTCAGATTCGTATTTTTCATCTGAAAGGTTGGGTTGCATCGGATTCTACTTGGTCTAAGTATCATGAAAACTCTGAGCTTATAAAAGTGTAGATTCCCCCATCCAATAACTTCAACACGGAGCCCGGTGGAAAAGAACACGCATCGTTTTTTTTACCCACACTAAATCCAAACTTATCTAAACTATACGGCTTAACCTGAATCCAAACTACAGTCCAAATCCTTAGTTTGGAGTTGGGTTACATTTCATCATTTCACCACAATTGATAGATTGGATCAGATTTGAATCCAAACTATTACCATCAGATTGGAGCATATTTGGATTCAGATAAAATCCAACCAAAACCAATCTGTCGAACTAGTATGTAAGAGGTTTTTTTTTTTTTTTAATGTTTTTGCCAGTGTTTTGTTTTGGAACCTAACCGACGTCCCTTTTTTTGGTATTTTTCCCTAACTGGTTCCCAAACCATTTTCTTTATTTGTCCCTTTGGTTGTTCAAGTGTGTTTGACGCTCAGTTCAGTCCGACGGCTTGTTTACAAAGTGAAACGGCATTGTTGTCTGTGCTATTCACTGATGCATATACACATGACATCATCATGCGAGAGAGGAGACACAACATGGAGTGGAAGCAATCACTCAGTAAGAAACTTGCATGGACACGACATGGAACATATACACCAGCGGGGATGTCAAAAGAGCCCTCCTCATACTCGTTCACTACGGGGTTGCAGAAGAATTTCACCATGTCACTAGCTACATCTTGCTTGAACTCCTTCAGAATTGTGTCAAAACCTGTAGTAGTCCATGCATGCCTGATGATTTCAAGGCGATCGTACACTGCAAGCCATGCATCTAGGAGCCATGCAACAACAGCTTCCTTGACGAGTTTCATGCCCAAGTCCACCCACAAATGTTCAAGCAGTGTCTCATTCATGAACAAACAATAATTCTCCGTCAACTTCCTTGAGGGACTTCTGTAGCCCCACATTGCAAGGTTGCATTTTGTTAGTGCAACCTCCAAGAATGTACACCAGCTCTGTCCACGGAAACGTGGAATTCCCATGGGCAAAGCTGATGTCCATGCCTGAAACGTGCCCGACTCATGCAACTTCTATGCATTGAGGATGATGAAAAAAAATGTCTTGCCACAGTCCATGTCCATTTTGGCGCACATACATGCATACCAGGGGTCGAGCATGTTGGCAAGCTAGTCTTTTGTCGTTTCTCTGTTTGCCCAGTGGTTCTGGGTATGCGTGTATGGCCTGCCATACTGTTGTTGCGCCTTCTTTATATGCACATCATCAGCATAGCAACGGTAAGTGGCTTTGGCCAAAATCACCTGACACGGCAGCATCACCTGCCATGATGGTGCCTAGGATCAATGCGCTGCTTTTTTTGTCATCTCTGTCAAACACAAGAATGTGCTTTGCACCGAGAGGTGCGTACGTGGATTGTGGGCTCAAGATGAGCCGGACTCTTGTGTGGTTGGCATTGACAACAAAAGCCTCTTCATTTTGTACACGCTGCATAGGACGCCAACGTGGATGAACATGGCTTTGCAATACCCTAGTGCTACATTAATTTGTAGGGAAAAATTATTTGTTTTTAATTCAAATGTTCGTGTGCGCATTGGAAAAGGTTCATGCTTATTTTTTTACAATTTAATAATTCATTTCCGGGGTGACCTCAGCTGTTTGTTAGGGCAGGCCATGTACTGGTGGTAATTGCTGTTTTCAGCTTATGATTTAGGTCAAAACGACGTGCTACATGATTTCGTTACATAGTGGTCTGACGTGTCTTTGTAGTCCCCAACGTGGATGGCAAGTCAACAGCAGCTGCAGACAAATTCCATCGATGAGTCGTAAGCGAGAGTGAGAGAGAGAGAAAAACAGAGAGAGAGAGAGAGAGAGAGAGAGAGAGAGAGAGAGAGAGAGAGAGAGAGAGAGAACGATGCAAAGTATGAAAAGTGGACATGGAATTAATAGAATTGTAAACGTGCATCCTACTCACGATCCTCGTCCTCGTACCCCTGCTGGTCAGAATCTGTCATGTAGGTCAACATGCCATTGGATGCAACACGCTGGAAGTCGGCATCCAGACACTTGTCCCACCCACCCTGCCTCCATGCATTTTGCACAATATGTGGACTACGTCGTTGATGTACCCAACCCCGCAGCATCCATCCAACGGATGCGTCCTTGATGGCCCGCATCCCCAAGTTGACATGGTCCATGTCCTTCAATTTGTCCCCCACCCATGATGCATAGCCTTTAGACACCCCCCCCCCCCTTGAATGGATTTTGCAAGAAAATGTTGCATGGGTGCAGCTTGGCGGTGCAGCCGGCAGGAATGTAAAGGAGCTCCACCCATGGGAAGCGCTCGCGCACCCATGCACGGAAGTCATCTGATGCTTGCGGTCGCCATGCGTCGAGGACAAGCAGCATCTTCTTGGAAATGNTTAGACACCCCCCCCCCCCTTGAATGGATTTTGCAAGAAAATGTTGCATGGGTGCAGCTTGGCGGTGCAGCCGGCAGGAATGTAAAGGAGCTCCACCCATGGGAAGCGCTCGCGCACCCATGCATGGAAGTCATCCGATGCTTGCGGCCGCCATGCGTCGAGGACAAGCAGCATCTTCTTGGCAATGTGGTCAAGGAGGTGCTCCACGCACATGCGGATCAAGTAGGGTTCTAGCACCATGCAAAACCACTGCTTTGTTGTTTCCACGCTCGTCCAGTGGTTTGCAGTGTGCGTGAAATGCCACTGGCTTTTCTGGAGGGCAGTGTCCGTGTTGACGCCAGCAGGGTGGCACGAGGTCGTTTTGCCAACCCAGATGGCCTGGAATGGAAAATCGCCACCGTCCATGGCGCATGCAACAAGGCATGTCACCTGCCTCTTGTCCTCTTCACCACACACATTCACTTCGTCCGCGCCTCTGGTGCGTACGTGTAGCGAGGCGCGGGAATGAGGTGGACGCCGGTATGATCGGCATTCACCATGAGGCATGGAGGGATGGCGCGCAATTTGATGTAGAAGGCGGCGCGACGATACACGGCGAGGACACGGAGCTCCCAATTTGGTGGAAGCTTCTGCGAAGTTCTTGTCCCACATCGCCATGCCCACTAGAGCTCGTCGACGACGAATTTGCGACACCAGTTCCTGCTGAATAGCTCGACCGTTGGTTTCCCGTCCAGCTCGTCCACGCCATGTTCGTGCATGATGGCGTGTACCTTCTCCTTGATCATTGCGCTGCACAGCGGGACCCCCCTCTCTCGCATCGCTTCAAGGGAGCGTAGCACCTCCCCTTTTAGCGCTAGGTGGTCGGCGAAGAAGCCCTTCTCCCCTCAGCTTCCTTAGACGCGCAGAGTTGTGTGCGATGCTTTGTCCTTTGGCTTGTCGCCACCAGCAACAAGAGCTAGTGCGTAGCGCGGCTTTAACATCGTGCCGCATGCCTCGTACCACCCCTTCACGGTGATGTACGGCAGCTTGTCGTACACTAAAGGACAACTCGGAGTGTGGTACGCATGGCGGACGAAATTGATGGCCTTGATGATTGATCCTCCATGACGCATGATGGCAGCGTGGATGATGGGGACATGACCGAGGCCGAACCAGTCCGTGTACGACCCCCTCTTACTGCTGCCTCCCGTCGAGGACAATGACGATGACATGGACTTTGCAAGCTGCACAGCCGCATTGTTAATGTCATCGATGTCAGCGTCAGGGTCATCGTCGTCCTCGGCGTCTAGCTCGGCAATGATCTGAGCGACGATCTGCTTCTTGGCGGCGTCTCGCTTGGCCAGTTCCTCAACCAATAGAATTGCATGTACTGTAGCATCGATGTCGTCGAAAATGGCAACCGCCCCGTCTTCATCGTCGGCGTGCCCAGCGTCGTTGTCAACCACTACACCATCTTCAGCTGGTGCATGCGCAGCGCGATCGTCTTCTTTTTCGTCATGCGAAGCGTCAGACAGGACAACGCGTTGACGCTTCCGTGGGAGCCTTTCGTGAATGGAGGTGCCTTCGGACCCAGGAACGGAGGGCTGTCTGACAGGCACTGTCTACATCGCAGGGGATACAGATGGGGGGAGGACAAGGAAATTCTTCTAAGGACGTCCAGGGCCGCGACGAGGACGGGCTACCGGCTTCGGACCAGCAAGAGCTCGCGCGACATTGTCCTTATGCTCCTCTCTTGAAACCTTGGTGAAGAAGTATGTAAGGCGGGACATGGTGACAAGAATGGCTGTAATGTCGCAAGAAGTGAGAGTTTGAATCGCATCTATGGCTTCGCGACACAGAGGGCGATTCACCGTCGACCGTCGCACGACCGTTGTGCTTCACCGGATCGCGGATCCGCGACACAACGCAATCTAATCTGCGATCTAACGTTCACGCACGAACGTTTGTTGTGTAACTTTCCCGTTCAAACAAGCGAAGTCAGAAAACCACGCAAGTAGGACGTGCACCAGCCAGGCTATACTACGTAAGTGGCCACGAGTTCATGTGCACGGATTCACCTAACTTCGTACTTCTTGTGTGCAAACCAAAAAAGAAAAGAAAAAACCACGAATTAAGTGTGCAACCCATAAATCATTTTAAACCACGAATTCATGTGGCACTAGGGTACGCAGCCCAATTGGGAGGGATGCATTGTGGTGCTGATGTTGCGCGACGCCAACTCCAATGCAGCTCATGACGGAAAAAACTTCTGGCAGAATGATGTTGAAAACATCTGCAAAAATGGTGTCCCATCCAGCTCCATCATGTCGTCACCTTTCGCCACATGGAGCATGGGCTATTTTATGATCTTCTCATTAAGGGGAGTGCCATGGGTTTGCATGCGTTGAAGCTTACCCTTGATGCAGATCTTCAGCTCCGGAGCAACTGCGAAGTAGCCAGGGCGCCCGCAACCACCATGTACCCATTTGGTCTTGGTTTCGCCGACGTGGATGGGTGTCTTGGGGCTGAGCTGCACGGGGCGCTTGAAGCATTCAAGCAGCTCATGTGTCTTTTCCGGTCGGCACTATGGCTTCATGGTTGTGTCATGCAGGTCATTGTAGACACATGTACCGTCCGGCTATCGATGCGCGATTCGGAAGGAATTGGAAGGCATTACCAATTGTTGCATACTTCTTGTATGAAACACCGGCATGAATGATTCTCATGTGTCCTTCCACGAACCAGTCCTGGTAGACAAGCTTGGCCTTGGAGGCAGGTTCCTTCAAACCTTCCTTGGAAGTTTCCTTTGTAAGCTCCTTGTTGATGTTGCCTTCCATTTCTTTGTGGTTGTCACCTAAATCGAGGACAACCAGTAGCCCCTGGCTGGGGGCAGTGTTCACCGGTGAAGACTTTGTTGGCATGGGGATGCGTGTGAAAGCGTGAATGTCTACAAGATATGGAGGACGTCCAGGCTTGCGCTTGGGTGGATATGGAACCACCGGACATACCTTGTTTTTTTAGGCCAAGCATTGAATCTGGGCCTCATAGTCTTCCAAATTGATGGGCTAGATTAGTGGCGGAGCAGGTATGGTTGTAAGCGACAACTTATGTGAATAACAACGGCGCATTATGACAGTGCAATGGACATAGGCTTTAAATCCAAAAGACACATGGTGACACAAGTGGACCTGGCACGATGCGACTCCCTCTCCATCATGTAGCAACACGGTAACGAGGCATGCACCCCAATGGATTAGCTCGACGGATTTCACAACGTCAAAGTTCAAACTTCAAACTTTGGACATATCATGCATAGTAGGAGTGGAGCCCATATTCATAGATGAAACACTATTTTTCCTATTGTATCCAGAGGATCCCCTCTAATCTGTCTTATTGTAAAATACCCCTACCTCCACCTCATTTTGTCTTCATATCTTAAAAAATATCAGTCCCATCTCTTAAAAACCAGTACAGTAACAACCTTACATCATTTGAATTGAGCATCCAGAAATTCAAAGATACCTCATTCTTGTTTCTGTTACTATATTGTAACGGATTCGACGGAATCCTTGGCCGACTAGGCCAAAACCGTGGTGCTTGGGGGTCTCCGACTGTCAGGATGGAATCCACGTGGTGTGGTCCCGAAGTTTGTCTGATCGTCTTTAGTGGTTCACGTCTACTGTTTTTGGGCGAATCTGAGACTGAGCGTGAGCTTTCTGGTCGCTTCACGCTATGTGAGCAGGGATTTTAGAGACAGTCAGTTTTCAAAGGGAATAACGTCATTTTGCGTTAGTTTTTTTAACATAGACATGATGGCAACATTTATAGGGCTATTCATGAGCTTTCCAACGCACCAAACTGTGCGCGATTCGGCCAAGCGTAGCCCAAGTTACGCTTGCTGAAGCGCAGGTCTCACCCACCACAGAAGCCTGACGCCGCCACTCGCCGTAGCGCCTTCCTTCACGTGCAAAGCGCCTTTCCCAAGGCGCATATCCCATTGCACATGGTGTGGGGGTCCCTTGCACTGTTGAAATGCACCCTCTCCACTTCTGGGTCACGTTTGGTGATGGGGTGTGACAAGGTTCAAAACCTGTCCGCGGACCTGCAGTTAGAATTTTTACGAAGTCCCCGAGTAACAAAACGTATTACTGAGTTTCGGACGCCGAGCCAGGTTTTTGGCTAAGTCCCTCAGTAACAACCTGCACTACTGGATCCGGTGGATGATCCGCCGGATCAGGTGGATCATCCACCGGACGCCTCGGCAGGCCTATTCGAGCATTTTCTCCAGATGGTTTTTTTGTTACTCGGTCCGGTCGATTATAGACCGGATCGCTGCGCACACCCCAACTTTGGAAGGCCATAACTCCCTCGATATTTATTCAATTCCGGCGAAACAACTTCCACCGGATTTAGAAACTCGTCAAATTTATGGGGAAATCATCCATTTCATAATTCGAGCTATCCTCGAGTTGCCAGATCCGCTGGCGCGGGGTTTCCACTTTCTAGCGGCTCGTCGGCGCCTCCCGGTGCCGCACTTGGGCATGCGAAGGGGCAAATTTTCAACACCAGCCCTCTAGCCATCCCGTCTCACCACCCACAGTCCCAGGTGACCCCGCTCGAGCCACGTGGCTCCTTTGACCGGTCGGTGTGGCGCTGCAACACTCCACTCCCTCCCACTAGGAGTGAGAGCTGCCTGGGCATCTCCGGTAATACTGATGTGGGATTCGAGCCCTGCACCTCTGATACCAATGTACCGGATTTGACGGAATCCTTGGCCGACTAAGCCAAACCCACGGTGCTTGAGGGGCTCCGATCCTCAAGCCATCCCTTCTCACCGTCCACAGTCTCAGGTGACCCCGCTCGAGCCACGTGGCTCCTTCGACCGGTCGGCGTTGCACTGCCACGCTACATATATGTGTGCGCTTGATATTTCTAACACTTGTCATAAACATACACTTCCTACCGTTGATGATTTATTCACGTGTCCATATTCCCCAAGTATGTTTTTACTCCAAACCATCTACATGTGAACCACATACATTGATCTAAGTGTAAAAACCCACACTTGTCATCACATTACACTTTGTTTCAAGTTCTACATTACACAAGTTTCCATTTTCCAGACTTGAAGTAAAACTCCTACATTTCAAACCTTCTGTTTTTCCTGGGAAAAAAGTGGGAACCTCCAGCCAAAGTGTGGTGCCTAGTGGAACAAAGACGGTATAGAACGGAGAATGAGTGAAGGGATTCAAACACCTCGTTAAATTATGAGTATTATGTGTACTTTTATTAAATCTGTCAAAACTATCAGGTGCATATGTACAAAGCAGAAACAAGTATGAGGCATGCTTAGGGTCTTGGACCCTTGAGTCCAAAGACCCGTGTGACACGGCATCATGAGTGGATCATTTAAGTGGATCATTTGGATCATTCATCTTCATGATACCAACAATTTTGAATGTTCAAATAATACACACGCCACATACCACAAGAATATCAGAGCATGTCTCTACAAAGGTCTAGCACCATGAAGAAGTCATCCGAATCATATTCACTTTTTTTTTTTAGTTTGTGATAGTTATTTTGACACTTCTAGAAGGTGGTCATGCTAGAACCTTCTTGAGAAGAATATCGGAGATCAGGACAGGTGGCCAAAGCTCCCTCGATTGACTAGAGAAAAAATCTTGAGGTCAACATGTGGTCGGCCATGAATTTCATGACAGAAATGCCCATGTGTTTGTATTTGAGGGACCTTTGTACATCAGGATCATAGCAGTTTCCTCCCTTCAGCCATTATGTCTAGTTACATTACAAGATCTAGGTTGATGATGGCTAGAATAACCATCAATATGGTGATCAAAATCCTATTGGTTGACGTGGACACCCAACTGTTATGCAAGACATCAAAGGCCCGCCGCTTGAAACACTCAGTGAATTTCCCAAGGCGGCAGTGTCTCAAAACATCTTTGACAAAGTACCCGATTTCCTCCTCTACTTTGATACGAGGCAGCAGAGGTACATCACTGTATAGGAAGTGCTCACTGGGCTCCTGATAGAGTTTCTGCGTCCTGATGTAGAATACCGGGTGGATAGTCATGATGTGTGATTGTCAGAATTTTGAGATGGCTGGTGTTTCCATCTCCTCGGACACGAACAGTTCCAACTACTTTGGTTTGAGAGTTGCACTGGTCTATCCTCGCAAATGGACGTTTCTCAAGTTGGAAAGGACACAATGACTGACATTGAGTTCAGTGTCCATCTGATTCTTGTCGGCAGCTCGCTTCATTGTTTTACGTGTATTCATAAGCATCTCGCAAGACTTGACCAAGATACTTTATAAGTATTCATATTGGATGGCAACTGTTGGTATGTTTTTTGAAATCTGCAAACCCATTGGAGTTGAAGGGAATTCATCAGAAAAACCTTGAAGGTCGGTTTTGTTGTGGCAGATGTCATGAAATCATATGCAAGTTTGGCTGTTGGAAGCTTGATCACCCAGTCAGAGCAGTTGATTGAGTGTCTTCTTGATCCATTCGGTTTGCGGGTCAATGTGGATATTGAAAACCGAATATTGGAGCGATTCATTCTCTTGGGTTAAAGTCTTCTAGTGAACCTTCCATCCCTATTGTTGTTGATGGGGAAGGGGAAGCCTTGTCTTTGGACGATGTTATTAATACATCGTTGTGTTCTTCCCTTTGCAGTGATTATGGTTATCACCAGGATGAATTGTGACATGTTGAGGAACCGGTCGACCACCATAAGTACTACATTGGACCCTTGCTGTGAGGTGGATAATTTTGCTACAAAGTCCATGAAGATGTTTGACCATGGTTTCTTAGCTATCTGTGGTGGTTGAAGCAAGCTCGGGGATTTGGTTAATCTCAAGTTATGGCTATGGCACAAGTTATTATTGGTTTCATGATAGCTTGTGACGTCTGTTTGCATCTTGTTATCCCACCAGTAGTACCTTTCTCCGTATATTGAATAAATTCATGCAATGTAAGGGAATGATTAGTTGGCAAGTGAATCATTGATGCCAGCATGGATTATCTAACCAAATTTTGGTTTATTCGTACCTGCCAAAATTCCATGTATCATTTTCCAATAACCTCGCAACATATAGGCCTCATTCGATGAGTAACATGATTTTTTTTGCCATCTTTTCATTGACTTATATCGGTCTCTGGATTTGGTTCTTCAGGAGGTACTCAATTTTGTTGTTTAGTTGACTCAGGGAACTCCATCTAACAGTTTTGTCGAAGGCTTAGATTGGACTGATTATTGGGTTATGGATGACAGATTATAAGTGTTCCAGAGTGAACTGCCACATCTTGAACCCACGTACAACCACTAATATTCCTTTTTTGTGCACCACATACTTGAGCTCTGGTCCACATATCAACCTGGACGCGATGTGTTGTCCTTTACTGTCATCGGCTTGGAGAATAAGGGTTCTGATTCCTTAGTTGGATGTATCAGTTTCCATGATTTAGTCCACCGTTGTATATACCAAGTGTAATGTTGCCCCTAAGGTTAGCGCTCTTTTCAGATATTTGAATGCTTTTTGTTCATTAGCTGGTTTCTTTAGTGGAACCTAAGTGTAATCCTTTATGATTCAATAGTAATAGTTGCATAATCCTAAGAACACTTGGAGGTTCCAGACATTGGTGGACGTTGGCCAATCAATGACCACCTCCATTTTCTTCAGGGTCCACCATGAATCTTTTACAACCGATGATATTGCCCAAAAACTTGATCAAATGGTGACCAAATCTGCAATGCAAGATTTTTTATCTCTTTGTAATATCTCAAACCCTTCTTGAAGACGGTCACCGTGTTTCTCCGGGATGCGGCTGCACACCAAGATGTTATGGAGATGTACCACATCAAAGATTAAGGTATTGCTGGAGAACGTTCTTCATGGCTGCCATAGATGGTACTAAAGCATTGTGAATATAACCCCCAAACCATGAACATGAAATGCCCGTAGTGTGTGCTTTTAAAGCTGTAAGGCACTCCTCCATGAAGTAGTGTCAGTAATATATTTGGAATTTTTCAACCACTCAGATTGATATGTAGTAGTATCGCTGGTTGGTCATCCTCCTATCCCTCGTTTAAGTCTACAATCCCAAGAACCCTTGTCTTAGTTTTGAGTGGTGTTCAGATGGGCGATTGGTTGATGCATAATGTTCCGACCAGAGAGGAGCCTTGTATTCTACTCCTATTCTTTGCCGTTTTCTGACTCTTCCAAATGTTATTGCAAATTCCCCCCTTTCTGGCATATCTTTCCCTTTTTGTGATATCCGTAAGATGTATGACCCAGTTTCTCACAAGATTAGCATGACCGCTGGCTGCGCTGATTGACAGTATCAATCTCCACTGAGAAAGAGGTCTCTGTTGACTGTGAATTTTCACCAATAGGATGTGGAGTATAGCTTTTAGGGCCACCAACAGTTGGATTCTAATATCCGAGCATTGCAGCTGGCACTCCTGATGCGATGAGCTGCTGTGATCATTCCTGGAATGTCATCCTGAATGCCAACTGTTGTAATTGGTTACCAAACGTCACATTTGGGACCATTTTTATATAAAAAATAATTAGTAAGAGGTGATGTCACTACCGGTGATAACTTTGTGGAACCAACGTATGTATTATGCCATTGTAGATTACCAATGCAAGGATTGAAGCTTGGAAGTCTCGTCAAACATTTCATTCAACTCTTTGAAGCAGGCCATGATGGCGCACACAAAGTCAATCTAGTTCTCCATGGAGTCAAAGAATCTTGCTGCGTCGGATTTGTCTGCTAAACATATAGAAAGGTTGCGGTCGAGGATGTGAGAGTGCGAGCCCTTCATCCAACTCGCTGGTCCCCTACTATTGTTGGATGAAATTTGGATCTGTACACCAACTTCATGCCATGTCACACAAATGCAAGGTTGCAAGATCAATCTTCTTCAATTGGTATTGAACCCAGTAGCGGAGAACTACACACCCAGACTCGTTAACCACGTTGGAACCATCAATCCCTTTGATTTTACGTGATTTTATTTCAATTAAAAGCAACAAGGTGGCATATGATGGTATGAATGGACTGGTAAAACCCTCAGCACTTTGTCTAGCTGATTTTTTAAGCTCGATCACTTTGTGGAAGCTCATTCAACAGGTTTCCTTCACTATCGGTCTTTTGCCGGCTGCAGTTCTATCTGGTGACTACCATTATGCTATTGAGTTAATTTTGGGAGCAGTTTGCTTCAAGAAACGGCTTTAAATCCTTCATGCTTGGTGTAGAATTATCTGATATAGTTACAAGAATTCTAGGTGTTGAGAACAATGAAACAGCTGGTATGTCACTTCTACCACTAAAATCTTGTCCTCTTTCCCTGGTTCCATGTGGAATGCCATGCGTGTTCCTCGTGTTGCAGGTGTCGTTTGGCAACATCCAAGTACATTGGTGTCTTGTGTCAATTTGTGGCTGCTATAACTTCCCGTGACGTTCATTTCTTTGTTGCTTAGGGTATCCACCAGTGCATGATGGATTGTTCAATCAGGGACATATGTCACCTTTATTCATGAATGCTTGTGTTAACTGCTACGCCAGACCAATGAACTTGCGAGTTGCGCCAGTACAAGAGATATTGTCTGAGGATGATTTTGTGGTTGGTTGTTGGGTGAGTCCTCATTTAGTCTTGTAATTCCCTAATTTACGATCAAAGTGGTTCACAAAGTTATCAAACATGCAGTCTTTGTTTTCTCTTTCACACACCCCATTCCTGGTCAACAAACTCAGCTTTTTAACCAAATCATTGCCTTTCAAACATCAAGCAGGACCTCCAGCCAGTAGTGCAGGTAAAATTTTGTGACTTTTACCCTTGTTTTGATACATATCGGTGTCACTGGTTGGTCTTCCTTGTTCCCCGTGTTGACCTTTGCAATCTTATAAACCCTTGTCTGTGGTGATGAGAGCCATTCAAATGAGTAACTCTTAGGCCCATGTTTTTTCAACCAAAGAGGACTGTTGATGTCTACTCCTACCCTTTTGTCATTTATTTCCATTTTTTTGCACTTCTCTTTCCCTTTTTGGCCTACGGTAGCTGCTTACGAAAATCATGCAAAGTTTGATAGGGTTTCTTTCAAGTCTAACACAGTCTTTGGTTGGGTCCATCAGTGGTGTGATCTCCACCAGGGATAAGGACTTCGTCGACTGCGACCAGTGTTTTAATCAGTATTGTGGATGCAATCGGCTACTATGGTCATTCACGGAAACTCTCCCTTGATGTTAAATAATGCTATCAACTGCTAAAGGTCACGTTTGAGGATATTGTTAAAGTGGAGGCACTAGTTGTTGGAATTGATAAGAGTAGCACTAGAAATTTCATAGGAATATCGTGTGTACTCTATGATGATGGATTACTAACCCATGAATTAAGTATTTTACCGTGCATCGGACTTCCCATTTGGGGTAACAAAGCATAAGAGGACAGCGCACTTGAAGTTGTTCCTGTTTTTGGTGGGTCAATAATCTTACCAAGTTGAATTGCTCAACCAAAGAGATAGAACGCATGCAATTGACAACGTGAGAGTGGTCATGTGAGCTCTTCATTGGGCTCAGAAGATATGAGTTATAGTTAATCGATGTCCTTTTATACACACGTAGACCTCTATACTAGCTTAATTGTGTTCTCATGGTAGTTTCTTGGGGCTTCCTAGTGTAGGGAAGTATGGGAGGAGGGAGGAGAGGGAAAAGTGTATGGGGAAAGTGTATGGGATAGTGTATCACCGTGTAGGTGGTGAGTGTATCATATCAATACACACGGTATTGTGTAGGTGGAAGTCTTGGTGTGAGTGATCACTGACAGGGAGGGGAGGAGGGGGAGGGGTGGTGTAGAGGTGGGAAAAGTGTATGGGGCAAGTGTATGGGGTAGTGTATCGCTGTTTAGGTGCTGAGTGTATCATGTTAATACACTTTTGTATTATTTAGGTGGAATTATTTCTTGGTGTGAGTGATCACTAACAGGGAGGGGAGGAGGGGGGGTGGGAAAAGTGTATGGGGTAGTGTATCTATGTGTAGGTGGTGACTGCATCATATTAATACACGTGTGTATTGTGCATGTGGAAGTCTTCCTTGGTGTGAGTGATCACTGATAAGGAGGGGAGGAGGGGGAGGGGTGGTGGGGAGGTGGGGAAAGTGTCTGAGGCAAGTGTATGGGGTAGTGTATCACTGTGTAGGTGTTGAGTCTATCATATTAATACACATGTGTATTGCGTAGGTGGAAGTCTTCCTAGGTGTGAGTGGTCACTGACAGGGAGGGGAGGAGGGGGGGTGGGAAAAGTGTATGGGGCAAGTGCATTGGGTAATGTATCACTGTGTAGGTGGTGAGTGTATCATATCAATACACATGTGTATTGTGTAGGTGTATGTCTTATTAGGTGTGAGTGGTCACTCACAGGGAGGGGAGGAGGGGGGGTGGGGAGGTGGAAAAAGTGTATGGGGCAAGTGTATTGGGTAGTGTATTGCTTTGTAGGTGGTGAGTGTGTCATATTAATACACATGCGTATTGTTTAGGTTGAATTGTTGGTATGAGTCTAAGATATGAGTGCAAGACAAATTTAAATCACATTTCTACATATGCTTGACGTGTTGTAGAGTTGGATCTTTGAGTTGTGCAATCTTTACAAAAACTATTGTTTTTGCAATAGTTTTCTTAGGATGGAAATGGATTGAAATTAATGAAATTAATTGTGTAGGCATCGTTTTTGTAATGTCGTAGTGGTATAACTTGTAAATGTTGTATGAAAGTTACCTTCTTGTACTAAAGTTTATGTTTACAAATTCCAAGGTAGCTTGAATGCTAGATTAAACGAGAATTAACCATGTAATATCCTGAAGGAATCCCCATTGTGTACAAACGGATGTCCGGTCCTCTTATTTGACGTGTTTTAGGATCACCATTCTCCATGTGGTCTTTTCTGTACTTGTATTAGGCATACTTATGTGCGGTTCCTGTATTTCATGCGAATGAAGCATGTTAGTGGCATTTAGGCTCGGTTCGTGCGAGCTCATCTTATTGTGGACACGCGGAAGACTGGTGGGTGGTGGAAGTTTTTTAGACTCCCGTTTTGATGGATTCACATGTGTATTTTTTTCCCGTGAGTTCCATACATCCGTTTGTATACTTGCTCATACACAACCACAATACATTCCATGCAATCTGGGGGGGGAGGGGGGGAGGATGTCAGACCGAAAATGTATTGGGCGACTGTATGTGGCACTGTACATTGCAAAGTAAGGGATTAGCAAGTTTTGTGTACACTTGTGTACGTGCACATCGTGCGGCCATTGTCGCAAGTGACAATGAAAGATGACAAGTACCGAATCTGGGTACCATTTCTATAGGTATATATGTGTTGCTTCGTCAATCAACTCCGGTCACAAAAACGTAATCAATAGAACGATCAATATCGACCTTGATCCATATCGATCGATTGATATCGATGTCTTTTTCAGACGACCTCGATTGCTACTCGAGGACTCGTCATTGGTTTTGACCAACGGAAGAGAGGACAGCTAACGATTGTCTCCCTCGTCCATCCTAGTTCGACTGTCTTCAAATGGAGGTGGATTGGCAAGTGACCTGTATCTATTGTACCATTGGGATCGAAAGTCAAAATGAACGGGGAAATTAAAACGAAATGTGAATGGCTGTCTCGCATCTAGTCGACAGCCTGTGGAATCGTTTTTGGATGGTCTGTTGAGAAGTTCAAAGTACAAGAAAAAAAGAAAAAAAAAGATCCAATGGACTCTATTTCACCGATAGTGAGCTCATAACTTCTGATTGTCCATTATCACAGTGTAGAGATTCTTAAAAAAAGAACCAGGAATGTAGTTGTGCAAGTTCACGGTTCTGCTGTACCCACACAATGAGATTGAACTGCATCATGGCAATAGACAACTCGTGCGGTGATAGCGACCAAATGAATAGATCGCTGCTACTTTAGCATGCAGAGAATTTCCAGCCGTACCTGAATGCAAACTTATTACAAAACAGATGGCCTCGCGATATCGGCCGATAATCTGTTCCAACCACATTGCGTCAGCCAAACAGTGAACGAAAGTATATTGACAGGTACCTTCCGAAGGTATTATTCCACTGTGCCCTCAATGTGCCCAATGTCAATATCAGTGGCAGAGATAGAAAACTACGTTAAATCAAGAATGAAAAGATTCCTTTTTAGCTATTTCTATGCCCAAACGTATTTAAACAGAGTGCATTTTCCCTAAATGGGTATCCATTGACAAGTGCTTCTTGGAAGCTTCCAAGAGATTACGATGGTATTCAAAACAGACTTAGGAAGTTTCGGGGAGAGACTGTCAATGTGAACTGGTTCCTTCTAAGAAACCTCCTTGTATGTGTAAGAGAAGTATACACTTTTCTTTGAGTGTATGGATTGAGGGTGATTGGTCATAAGTGGCGGATTTCTTGCTGTCATCAAATTTTCTTTAAGATCGGACCACCATCTCGCCAGCGTACCATGCAAATGTGATGTCATGGAGTCGTTTTTCCTTCAGAATTTTTCGACATCACCTCTACACTTGTCAGCCACATCTGGATCGTCGTTCCTTTTGAAATTGTAAGATAGAATGGCCAGAAAACTGTTGGCCAGGTTGGGGCTCATCCAAGAGTTGATTGTTCTTCTCAGTGATTAATACACCTTGCATACATGTACTCATAGGCTTCTCCATCGCCGTGATGAGTTGTTGGAGAACACGGTTGTTGAGGCTCTCGAGCTCTAACAACTTTTGGTACATGTCTTCATCAATGTGAGCCTACCGGCCAGTGCCTCCTCCCATCATGACATGCATCTCCTTGATGGGCAACGGCTGACGTAATGGGCTTGCCATACCCGAGGAGTTCGTTACCGGGTTGGCCGTTGGAGTCAAGAAATCTATGCTAAATGCTGTGAAGCCTGCCGGTATGGCAGCTTGTTTTTCTTGGAGAGTTTCCTTGGTTTCCCAGTGCTGATCCTCAATAAAAAAAAATAAAAATTGCCTTCTCACCACTGTTTTTGCTAGTCATGCTTACTTCTTTCCCCGTCGTTGTTGCAAAGTCTGTGAAATTTTGACAACAAGAGATGCACTGAATACTTGTGCGATGTTGTGGCCTTGTCGTAAAGTTGTCGGTTATGCCTCAAGTACACCTATGCTTGGATACCACGCGTTTCATCAAGTCGAATGTATGTGGTGTACACATAGAGTTCATCAATCAAAATATGATTCAATAAGTTGGTACAGTTGAATTACTTCTTGTTTGTAATAATTTCACTTTGCTGACAAGTGGCAAAGCTTTTGAGGGCATACCAAGCTTACAGGAAAAACAATCTCTTTTGGGAAGGAAGGCTCCTGTATTTTGCCATTTTGATCCCCTTTTCAGATTTCTGGGACATTGTCCAACCCCTAATACCATTTTAAAGAAAAAGCTGAATGCTCCCGCTGGTCACATCCGTGACCTTATGCGTCACTCGCTCTCACTCCACAACTCGTAAGTTGAGCTTTGAACTTTTATCTTCAAGGTAAAGCCACAATTGAAAACTAGTTTTGCTTCCACCCTACCAAAGTAGTTAGTTAGTTAGTCAGTTATAAGGAGTGACTTTGACGTAGCTGATGGATACCAAAACATACCAAGTCGCCAGCTTTACAATTCTAGTGCAAACTCTCCCAAGACCTTGGGAGGTAATACGCAGGGGACAGGGATGCCTGGTAATGCCCGGGTAATGCCTGAAAATGCCCGAAAATGCCTGGGCATTCCCTCCAAATGCCCGGGCAATGCCTTGCAATGCCTAGGTAATGCCTAAGCAATGCCTGGCAATGCATGGACATTGAACAGAAGGTGGATGGACAAAGGTTATTGATTGAGATGAATATTCCATTTAGTATGGTGTATACGATAGTATAAATAAGAATGAGGCACACGTGGTATCTTAGATTCTCGCGATGAGTGACGGGTGCGGTGCCACATCGTGAGAGTCTTATTTGAAAAACTCACTAACAAATCAAGAGATTTCAAGAATATCAAGGTGAGTCTCATTATTGTTGGCATTGTGGATATGTTCGGCTACTATTTTTACTTGTGAAAGGTCTTCTTGTACGCTGGATTTCCAAATTTCCTTTGTATGTTACGCTTGTGGCAGTTGTTATGATGAAAACACAGTTCATGAGGGGCAATGTCAGTGCCGGCGATGGTTTTACAAAAACACCTGGTGTACTCTTCAACGCTAGACCACCAACATATCTTCTAGAGCTTATAACATGCATATAATTTTGCATTTCGATTTCTAAATCACGTAAAGATATCCCACGTGAAAATGTCCTTTCTTTTTCGTGGATTGGTCAAATGTTTCCACATGAGACTGATTCCCTCGAGTGGTAGAACGCATGCGGTCAACAATGTAAGGTCGGTCACGTGAGCTATTGATCTAGCTCTGCCAGAATCTTGCTCCCATTAGATGTATTTCAGGTTGGACTACCAACTCAAAGCCGTGATATGCCAAAAAAGGTCATGAGAACTATTTTACTTTGGTCGTTCTCCTCCGGAATAGTAGTGAATTACACCTCCAAACTCGTCAGCCAGGTCCAAATAGCCAGTCCTTTTCAGTTTGTAGGATGATTCTGATCATGAATTTCTGGTTGGTTCATTCAGTACATTGTTTTTCCTCCCAGTGAGCGCTGCGTCCGGAGCGTACACATTTCGTAGCTGTTCCATTGCGGTGGCAAATTTTTTCTAGAACATATGACAGTGGATCTCTTGAGCCCCGACAACTTCAATTAAACATTATCCTTAGTTTAAGTCTATCCTTGCTATAGTCTGGGCCACTTGGACACTTGAGCCAAGCGAAGTGTGGGATGCCATGTCATGAGTGGCTGCTTTTAGAAACTCCTCCAAGAAGTTGGATGGGATCTAGGATATTGAGGTGTTTCTTTTATAAAAGTCTAGTGCCATTCGGAAGTTAATTGAAGGACATTAGATGATTGTTACACTTTGTAATAGTCCTGTTAACACTTCTCCAAAGATGTCGAATCATTCGGAACGTTTTGGAATGGAACACCCAAGGTCGGGACATTTGAAACAAAAAAGGCCTCGACTGATTGGTGTAAACATCCAAAGGTCGTCAAGCAGAGGACCATGGATGTAATACATGGATGTAATTACACAAATACACATGCACAAAGTTCAAGGGCTCGTGCATGTCAGGGGCATATTGTAAAAAACTTAAACAAAACTAAATTCAGGTTTTGGTATCTTAGTCGCTCAACGTGCTCAGAGTGAATGTAAGTGTGTTTTCACTGGCGGATTCAATGAAATTTTCCAAGACATATGGAAGTTTAAGGTGCACACAATACGCGACTTACCACATGTCCCTTCTTTAAGGACTCTTGGAGAGTTGTTGAAACATCTGGTCATTGCCATTCCTCACGGGATCTTCCTTTCCTTGTATTTTTTTGATACAATGATGACCCCCTTTTCTTCATCTCTCTTACAGTTTCAATAAATTCTGAATCTTACATGGACAGAGCCCACACAGACATGAAATCTAACATCATATTTTGAGATTTGTATGTTGTAAAAAGTGAGAAATATAGAATGAGGTCATTGCTCCAGTGTGTCTGAACGAAAACACCCGTTTCAATCTTTGAACTAGAATGAAATCCCCTTTTTGGTGTAAACATGATTCAAGTCCTAATCCACATAGAGTTCATGACTTCTAATTTCATGTTTGCATGGATACCTACTTGGCCATACGGTAGCAGGTTCCAACAGGTTCAACAACATGCATTGGGAGTCTCATACCCCCCATGCACACATTTTACAAACCTCAATCAAACAATCACAAACTCTCAAGCGATCATTTTTTTATTGTTCAAAGGAGATACTAAAATGAACACTTCATTGCAACATGCACAAGACACCAAATTCATACCAAGTTCAGGTACTAATCATTGATACAAAAATGGGGACACAGTTGTTATCAAACTCAGGGTATACACATCACGTTTCTCAAGTAGTGGAGAGTCCACGTAGGGCACATCTCATTTGTGTCTGTCAAGAACGGGTCATTGACCATGTAGTCGTTCCTTTCAAGGTCATGTTGTGTTACGCCGAGAAGAACGTAGATCGTGAATAGGTAGAAGTTGCAGAGTAAAGGGAAATTTGGGAGGATGGGACACGTAAGGAGTTCGTTATTAGCCTTAAGTTAGTTCAATAAAAACTTTCAGAAATTCCAAGTGCGTGCATACAAATGAATGAGGCATACACGGGGTCTTAACCACTCGACGACGAGCAAGGCGTGCAATTTTACGTCATGTTTTGTTTAGAGATCCCTTGCCAGTAAGTTGAGGGATTCTTGGGGGTATCACGGCAAGTATCTATTGATTTCTAGCTTTGTCGATAAGTCAAACGAAAGTTATTGAAACGTCAATATGATTTTACGATAGCTCTATCTACTAGCCTGGAAAGTGGTCGAATCTGTTATGAATGTCTAGAATGGAATATTGGAGGCTGAGGGAGTTCTGGCCAACTACAAGTCGGCGTACAGATTCAGAAGTCACCTTGCAGTAAGCCAGAAATGTAATGACAGAAGTATCCAATCCTATATTTTGGGGGGTCGTGTACAATTGAGACATAACACATTCTCCCCATCCGATCTTTGAAAAGGTTATCCCCCGCCCGACCATTAAACCCCGTTTAAACATCCCCCTTCTTTTGATAATGCAGAATTTTAGTACACTATCCAGAAAAAAAGAAGAAAGCTACCACGTCGACACCGCATGCATGCGATGTCTAAATACTGATTTCTGGTGCTTTCAACACGGAAATCGTAAATCCATCTTTTGAGAGATTTCTGATTGTTTGTACATATTTTTTGAGAGGCAATTTACGAATTTGTGTAGGGGATTTGTAAACTCCCGATGCATTAAAAGGAAATGTTCCAGGCCACGCCATTGCATGGCCTGGCCAGAGTCCATGAAACATGAAACCTAAACCATGTCTATAGTTTTTGGCCAGGGTTTGTGGAGGATATGTGATTAATCTTGTGGGTACAAACATGGAAAAGGAACGAAAGGAATGGAACATGGGAAAACATGGCCACTGGCATCTGGTAGTAGTGATTTCCAATAATTGTTTTCTTCCAAACTGATGGCCAACAAACGTGAGCTGCCACTTCTAGTGCACCCACCACAGTCCAGGTGCAGTTCCTTGCGTGCAGCCCCCTATCACATATGCCATTGGATCGCGAGGTCTGCAAACATATTTCACGATAAGGAGAGGGGATGCCGGTTGCATTTATGACCTCCTCCACCCCCCTCTCTTGCATTCCTCCCAAAAACAACATTCCTCTGTTACAATTCTTGCCATCAAGGGATGTCATGAAACATTTTTTCATATGCTGAATCAGAAACACATTTCACTGATCAGAAGAGAACAGGTGTAGGCATATCATTTTAATCTTTTGGTCCTGGGGACAGGAGGAGGGGGTTACATTTGATTTGGCTTTGCATAGGAAAATCTATAACCTTTGGTTGGATTTGTAACTTAGCAAGTTGACCCTTCTATAACATACGGGGAGCATCTTTTTAGAGATAAACTACTGATGCAATGTTACAAGGATAAAATAGCATGGATGTATTCTAAAAAACTCCTATGGGCCAGTGTGGAAGGTTGTTTAATTTGTCATAAACTTTTGGAATGGGTTACCGGCTGTCGGGGTAGATAAACACGATGGCCTTGACATGTAGGTAGAAGATATGGAACTTAGCAGGTGGTGGGTTACAAATGTAAGAACAAAATAACCCACAATCGGGGTAGTCAAGGGGCCCGTGGAAGTCGGGGATTTAATACCCCCCTTGGAAGAAACACTCCGGCACATTACATAGTAATGGATGGCTTTGATATGAAATTCCACTGATCATAACATCAAAAACTTGTAGGTTTTTACAATGCTCCTGTCTGTTGTGCGCTACATTACAACCCTACCACTTCACAAGATACTCAGTCACTATTTCATGTCAATTGTATCCAACAATTTCTTTAACAGTATTCAATCCCATACCCACATTATTTGTGTATTGACATGCCATATCTATCACCCGCCGAGTTACCATCCCATATCCAACAGTTTTCTCTTTATGAATTCCATTATGGAGGAAGGAATGAAATCATTAGTACATGGGGAAAAGAGTAACACGATCGCAATGTCGACGTTGCATGCGTGTGACGTCAGGGCGTGGAAGTCATCATTCTCGACAAACTGTCGCAAATCCTTCCTTCATAATTATATGACTATTTTAGGGGGGTTGTATTTGATTTTTGTGGGGGTCCGTGATTCCCCATGCCTTAAAAGGGAACCTGCTGGAATTCTCTACCATGGGGCCCTACAGTTGTGTGCACGGAAATAAAGTTCTAAATTCATAATGTAACTTGGGGTAGTCCTTGATCTTGATCTGTATTAGAAGGTAGGGAATTTCGTGTGAGGTAAACGTATGGAATTTTGGAAATGGTCTTGTTTTTTTCTCGTCTGCAATCAAACAATTACCCCATTTCTTCCAACTCACAATCACCTTCTTACGTTCTATGATTTTCTATGCTTTTTGTGGGCCAGAATATGAGAAATTGCAATCAGACAGTTTATCCTTTCTAGTCCATGCCTCTGGTTTGAGCTTCAACTCAGTATGGTCATTGAGACTCCTGTGGGTTCGTCCTTGTGGATACTAGTGCATGTGGAGACATTTGGAGTAAAAAATGGACCGTCGGTGGTGGAATATCTTGCCACCTATGATGTGTTCAAAACCACACCCATCCAAAGCCCAAACTAGGCAAGGCTTCGTTTTGCATTTTCAATGAAATCAAGAAAGCAAGGCCCTGAAATCATGTGAAAAAACCAGGGATTCCAGGTCTTAAATTAATTGAAATAGTCACAACCTCTCTTGTGGTCAAACCAAGGGAGCAATGTAAAACTGCTCGAGTACTCTTAAGTTTTGCTGCTCACCATGAGCGAGAGCTTGAAAAAATGGACTATAACACCGCTCTCTTGCATGGGGAGCTTGATAGAGAAATCTACACGAATGAAAAACCCAGCTTCACTCGACGCACTGAAAAGGTGCAATGACTTCCAATGACCATGCATAGTCCAAAGTAATCGTCCCATTGCATTTTGCATTTTATCCCATGTTGTTTTTTAGCCCACAAGTATCTTACTCGACATTGATGATTGCTGCATTGCTCCCCCATGCACGAATGCCTTATAAGATGTGAAGAGCCTACTTTATCCTTTGTACAAGATGAAAAACCTTGGAGTAGCTAATGTAACATTACAAATGATACGCGATTGGCAAAGAATTCGCTATCTGCTCCATGTCCACCAGGCTGCAAATGACACACTATTTGGGAGCTCCATGAAGTTCTGCTAGTCATCGTGCCGACCGCTCCCCCACACACCACTTTAGCAGGTCATAGACCGCATAATTGCTTGGTTTAGGCATAAATTGGGGAGGGGGGAGATTAACAGGAGATTATGTACGTAACCAAAACTACTTGTGCAATTTCCCTGTTTTCTACTAACTTCGCTGTGTTGTTTCCCCCGTGTCCTGGAGTTTGGCGTCATCAAGCCAGACTTATTGTTGGAAGATACGTGCTTTAAGCGACAAGCATCATGCTGTGCTACCATGCACACATCACTTAATGTTGATGGTCATACGGATAGTGTCCAGGCATGTGACTCTTGTTCTCCCAACCAACATGGATACGTTTTATTCGTCAAAGATAAGCCAATGTCTTGGAAGCGAGGTACGCCACGCCTGCTTGCTAGCTCTTATCCATACCCTCGTTATGAACCACTCAGATTTATTCCAACCAAACATTTCCTAGCCCCTCACGTTTCACATGCGTGGCTATCACCCACTCACAACCCAAAGTGGTGAATAGCCTCGCACCATATTGTCGACATTGTCTTCTTTCCCTAATAAACGTCAGCGCTCCAAAGTCCTTGTACGAACCCAGTAGAGTTATACAATGCGAAATATTCAAAACCATCCAAATACATCATTTGCAAAGAAGGATCATGTTTATTTGTGCGAGTCAACGAGTTTGACCTTGTCCACTAACCGTGTTGTGCCACTGCCTCTCACCAGTCAGGCAAGGTGCTTGCTTAGCTCTTTAACAATGGCTTGGACCAACGCGTTGGATAATTTCATGTCCCCTCATATCACCTGCCATAACTAGTACATAAGGATGTACGAACTAACATATTTTGTTCCATGGCAACGAGAAGAGCCATTTTTTACCTTATCCCACGAATTTGCATGAATAAAAATCATCTGTTTCATGCAAAAAAAACACTCCTGGCCAAGGAAAGGCTGAGAAGGGAATAACTTGATTGAGACAAGATGCTTGTCAAGCTTCTTTGTGTATCTTTGTGAAATGCAAGGTGATCTCCTTCGATCTAGAACATAAAGAAATCAAGATTCTTAAAAATACCCTTCTTTGATCTAAAACTTACAAGAAGCTGTTTTCATTTGTTAAAAGACTGTTTGTGATATGTCTTTATAGTTTGCCAGATTAGAGGCAGAACAAGCCTGTTTTGCACTAAGAAATAGCAATAAATTATCGAAAAACACAATTTAATAATTTCAAGGTGACTTATTGAATGAAAGAGGTATATCCGGACTGGGCTTTCACAACCTGGGAGGTCAGTGCAGGCCCATGTTGAACAACCGGGCTCATCACGCAGTTCCGTCATGCTTGTTAATACGATGGGTGAAAACTAGCAAAATCGGATCACACGTCCGTTCTCCTTCACACAGAAAATGGTTGGAGCGTGAAGGAGCTGGTTGCCGCCATCGGTAGTCTCGTTCCGCATGGCAGAACGAGGCTACAAGGTAGTACGGTGCCATACTACCCCATTTTACCCACTCTACTAACAACAGTGGGCTGAGTCAGAACGAGTCCCCGAGCATACCCAATTACTCCGGTGTATCCAATGGGAGGGGGTCTCTCTCCCATCGATTGTTTGCAATCTATCGGCCAAAGGAGTAGGTTTTACCCGAATTAACAAGATAACCCTGGGTCAGTTAGAGAGTATTGGATTACCACGTGGGGCGCGGGTGCGAGTCCTCGGTCCCAATCTTTACCCTCATGTTCTCGTAATGCCTTTACCCCTCGGTTGGTGGTACTATCCCTTACGTGTTCATTGCCTACCCAGGTTGGAGTATTGAGGGGTGGATTTTACTTCCTACTCCTGCGGTAACCCACTTCCCAAAAAAAAAAGAGGCAGGTGTTGCAAGCAAAGCGTGCATAGGGTTACATAGTAACTGAGCAAAAGTATTCATATTAGTATCTCTTAAGAGGCTATATAATTCCCGGCAATCTGGACCACACAATGGAAGGTTTGCCATGAGAGTTTACCTCGTCTGTGGAAGCCAAAACTGGTTGTAGATGGACTGCCAAACAGTCACCCGTATTCTTTCAAACAATTTTTTTTGGTTCGCCCATATGTGCTCTTAAACATTGTGTATGGTTTGGGCGAACTCTTCCCAAATTACTTCAAGCTGTGCTGGATTTCTTCCAGCTTGTGTGGATGTGAAAGCGAAAAAAGACAACCAAAGATTGACCGAACGCGCTTGACGATACACCATTATGTAAAACAATTCACCAACATATTGAAGAAAAACCTCTAAAGGCATTTCTTCTCGGTCTTTTTTATGAATATAGTTCTATCTGATGATGAATTTATTTAAATGAGATGAATATGTTGTTTTATTGTGAACATGATAGTTTCACACGCCTATCATGAACTTCACAATGAGAATTATCTTCGACAAATATGGATGAATTTTGGATTTTCCTTACGTTATAAAAAACAATATGACTTAATTATAGTCATAACTAAATTTATTTACCTTCGTCTATAACTTTGGTTGAATTTATTTTCTTTCATTTGCATGTTAACCCTGCTTGAAGCCGGGTTCACGAGTCTAAAGAGTTTGCCATGACGACCAGTTCCGTGAAACAGGATAGGGCGAGGCCAAGGAGGAGTGACATAGAGGGGAAAAAACAACATTAAATTCTGCTCGCCCGCGGACTCTAGGGGCTGGACCCAACCCAACGTACAGTCCTCACCCTTTTGTCTTGGCGTCGGACTGGTCATCCTGTACTATCCGGGGTCTGTCCGGAAATCTAGGTCGATGTTCGTGATTTTTTTCCTATGCGCCGGCCAGTTCGGGGCGTCCGCGGACGTGGGGGGGGGATACAGTCCGACAAATTTTCGCACCATGATTGGTGGATACGTCATGAAGATGACCAATCCACCAATCACGATTTTCTTCAGCGTCGTTTGGCACGCGAAGCGATTGTAACAGGGTTACTATGTAACCCAAAAGGGCACTTCGACCTCGGAGCCCTGGTTGGTTGCGCGGTTCCTTCCAGGGACCCGTTTCAACAATTGACCAACCCTTCGGCCCTGCCGGCCGATCTGACCTACCAGAGGGCCTCGTCGGCCAACTTCGATAAGGTTAGGGCCCGTCGGCAACATCGAAGGCCAGCGTTCGCCCATGACAGTCGGTAAGTACCAAACAATTCGACGAACGGAGTTGGCCTTGTTTCATAACTAACATACTCAGGAAAAGAAAAAAGTGTTAACGAAACAGGTTTCAACAATGTTATCATTCCATACCGCACGGTTTAGACTTTCACAAAATTGTCGAATCCGTTTCCCGGCGCATTATACTGGCAAGAAGTCACCTGAGATGGCCAGCCCGGTAGGAGGCCGACTATCTCGTGTCGCGCCGGCAGCATGCGGGCTTTTTCGTTGACCTCCGCCTGAACACAGGCTCCGGCGACGATGGATTCGGCCATGCGGGTCCTCGCGTTGGGACTACCCAAGAACCCGGGCCCCAAGGTCAATTTATCCAACCCAAAAAGCCTCGTTCCGTATGGCGATTTCTTTGATCGCTTTTCACCAGCACGTCCTTCGACAGCTCCATCTTCAACATGTTCCTGGTGCACACATGTACTTCGAGAGACGCGGCGGAAGGGCACGCAGCAGCAACGGCCGCAAAAGTAGGGGCGGCGGGAGCTGCCGTGGCGGTCGCGGCGGCTGCCTGAGCGCCAAATGTAGGCACCATTAGCAGCAAGAGCAGCAGCAGCAGCAGCAGCAGCAGAAACAGCACCAGCGCCAGCGTCAGCAGCAGCAGCAGCAGCAGCGTCAGCGTCAGCAAGTTCATCTCTTCCAGGCGGCGTCACCATTCCGTACCCAACTCCTTCAACCTACCTCTTTCTGTTGCCTTCCTCTACAGACCTGAACGAACGCTCAAGCCAGCGCCGGAGTGGAGTCGAAACCCTGAACCTCGAGCCGTGAGCCGTGGGTTTTAGTGTTCCGTCAGCAGTAACAGCAGCAGCAGCAAGAGGAAGCGGAGGAGGAGGAGGAGGAGGAGGAGGAGGAGGAGG
>SZWC01006555.1:83810-93904 GCA_023375785.1 Penium margaritaceum
AATGATTGCATATTTGGAGGGTGATTGGTCATAAATGAACCAGTCCTAGTCCTACATTCTCAGCCGCTGCCTTCAGCATCACCGGTTTTTGGACCTCGCCATCCTATCCTTGTTGATGACCTCCTTCATTTTGGAGACCCTCTTTCTACGAGCCCCTACAGACCCACTTATACCTCCTCCTTGGGTCTTCCCCAACTATTCTAAACTGTGTTAACCCTCTGAAGTTGTCATCACTTCTGACCCTCTTGAGGACACGTTTTAGCTGGATGCGACATCCTCTCACTTTGTCCACCAGCATCACCTTTGTACCAGGGGAGGTTCTAGTGCATGTTCAGGTCTGAGATCACTTTCGTGTCAATCCGACGAGGCCTTTGGTTGCTCTACGTCTGCTTGTGTTCAGTGGAGTCTGCCTGCTGACGTTCCATGGATTGAGCATTGACATTCCATTTTTCTTGCTCAGTGTCTCGCCGCTTGTGGCCAGCAACTCACATCTCGTCCTGCACTTGTGGCTGTCAGCCATGTTCCTTCCTCTGTATGCTTGACAGGAGGATTTTGGATTCTTGACTCTGGTGCCACTCACCACATGACATCTTCTCGCTCCTCCTTTGTTTTCCTGGGTCCCATTGGTTCTGTCCACTTTGTCTGCATAGGCTCTCGTCAGCTTCTACCAGTTTAGGGTGTCAATGCAGTTTGCTTTGTGGGCCTTGGGGGGAAACTTATCCTGCCTGGTATGCTCCATATCGCCTCTCTTGAGCTCAGTCTGCTCTCTGTTATGACTCTCAAAAACCAAGGCATGAACTTCTCCTCCAGTTGGGGAATTGTTTCTGTTTCCCATCACACATCTGGGCGTGTTTTGTTTCACGGCACTCGTTGTTTTTGCCTCTTCTGTGTGCCTTCTTTTACGTTCATCCCTGCCACCGTTGCTCGTCCATGTCACTCGCTCTCTCTCCCTTGAGGATGCACAGCTCTTGCACCGTCGCCTTTGCCACATTCACATGGCCGCAGTTGACAGCTTACTTTGCCACAAGCCTGCTCACGATATTGATACATCCACGTTTTCCGCTCCCTGTGTAGCTGACTGTCTTGACTGTGTGCAAGGCAAAATGCATCGATCCCCGTTATCCACTTCTGACAGTTGCACTTCCCACCCTCTTGACCTTCTCCATGCTGATGTCATCGGTCCACTCCCTCGTCACAGCAAGGTTGGGATGGGCCATTTTGTCCTCAATCTCATTGATGACTTCTCTTGAATACGGTGGATGTTTAAACTTCATCAAAAGAGTTGTGTTTGGCCGACTCTTGAGTTATAGCTTTCCCAGGCTGAACTTGCCTGTGGCCACCGCCTTCACACCTTTTGTTGTGATCGCGACTGTGAGTTCATGGGATGCACATCCGATTCTTTCATTTTTCGAGAGGTGTGCATGGAGCCTTCTTCTCCCTACACATCCCAACAAAACAATGTCTCCAAGCGCTCCTCATTGGCTGACAGTCTTTGTATTCTCCTTCTTTCCTCTTACCTTTCTAATCTCTTCTCTTTAGAAGCCATGTCGTACATGACTTGGGTTTGGAACTGTGTGCCTCACGGTCCCCTTCCTTATCATGTCACCCCTTTTGGACATTGGTTTGGTCTCCATACTGACTTCCGTCTTGCTCGTGTCTTGGGCTATGTTGCTGCTGCCTGGCTGCCGGATGATCTTCGTGACTGCAAACTTAGTCTTTGTGCATGCCTCTGTACTTTTCTAGGTGTCTTGGCCTCGTCCAAAGCCTTTCATGTCATTTAGTCTTGCAACACCCTCTTCTTTTAGGATGTTTCCCTCCCTGGTTTGTCCCGCGTCGCCCCACCTTCCCTTTCTCGCTCCATCAGCTTGGGGAGATGGGTCGTTGTCTGCCTCTGGTCTCGGGGGTACTATTCCACTACACGCGTCATAGACTCCGTGTCCTCTCCACAGTCCTCTCCACAGTCATCACCAGTAGGTTCCCTTGGAGATTATTCACATAGTTCTTCTAGATTTTACCTCCATCGTGTTATCTATTGAGCTAACCACCTCTAACAGAGAAGCTGCAAAACCAAAAAAGCTCACAAAGGTTTTGACACCTTCTTCCTTTGTTGACATCTGTCATGCATCCCAAACTCAATCAGGCATGCACTTCACCTTCAAGAGTACTAATGCTTGAGCATTACATCTCAAGAAGAGCTCAAGTTGTCAATACCCAAGAGAGAAACAAGCAATGGTTGATTTATCAGCATGCAAGACAAGTCCTTTTAAAGGTTTCTGTCCTGTCCTAGAACTCAAAAGCACATTCTTGTGAAGTGACTTGACCTAGCCACATCACCAATAGACTTGTGCTGTGGGCTTGACACATAAGCATCATAGTGTCAAGGTGAGAAACCATGTAGCTTTCAAGAAGCTACGGACTTTCTTTCTTGGAAGCTTCTATAAAAACCAAGATGTCCATGGGGCCATGATCAAACTCATGACCTCTCACTTGGCCAAATCAACAAAATGGCCAAGTTAATCTCTCACCCACATGGTGTACTTACAGGTCATATCGCACAAGATACAAAGCACAGCTGAGTCACACTACAACGAATCCAGGGTTCATACCTCCATTAGGGGTAGAGCATGCCTGATCTGTCCTACAACACTGAAACAAGGGCAAAAACATTCAACAAATCTCTCCCTTGCACCTTGCGTCAGTGACCATCATCATTCGTCATCACTTGACCATGCCAATACCATGCCTGCCTGCCAGTTGGAGATCCTTGCATAGTGACATTGTAAGCATGTCAGCCCGGTTTGGCTTGGTACCGACATATTCGAGCTCCACTGTCTTCTTGTCGACCAAGTCCCAAGCATAGTGGTAGTGGATCTCGATGTGGTTTGTGCGCCTAGACAGGACTGGGTTTTTGGACATGTCAATCGTGCTCATGTTGTCAATCTTGATGACTGTCGTCGTTGCCTGTGGTGTCTTCATCTCAGATACCAAGCTTTGCAGACACTGCATCTCTTTACACACCTCAGCCAAGGTGATGTACTCAACTTCAGCTGTTGACAGAGACACACATTCCTGCTTGTGACTCGCCCAACTGATTGCACCTCCGTTCAGCATACACACAAAGTTGGAGGTAGATTTTCTGTCGTCAATACTCCCTCCCCAATCAGCATCGGTGTAGCACTTGAGACGAAGTAACATGGATCTAGCAATGCCTCCAAACTGGAGTCCCACGTGCCGCATCCCCTGAATGTAGCGCATGATGCGCTTCACAGCCTGCTAGTGAAGTGGACCAGGATTGGCCACAAACCGGCTCACCTGTCCAACAGCATGGGCTATGTCTGTTCGGGTGGCGACCATGGCATACATCAGACTGCCCACTCTAGACTGATATGGGAGGCCCAGCATGTCAGTTTTCTCCGCTTCATTGGATGGGGACATGGAGGAGGAGAGCTTGCACTCGAAGCTCATGGGTGTTCAAGCAGGCTTGCAATCTGCCATATCATATTGTTTGAGGATGGAGTCAATGTACTTTGTCTGGTTCAGGCTTATGGTACCTGCTGCTTTGTCATGCTTGCTGGCAATTCCAACATAAAAGTCAAGAGGACCCATATCCTTCATCTTGAATCTACTCCTCAGTTGCCCCTTGAGATCCTTTAGAAGTTGTGTTGAAGAAGAGCATAGAATTAGGTCATCAACGTACAAGGTGACCGACATAGTTCCTGCTCCTTCATCCAGTCAATGGCAAGCATTGACTGGATGAAGGTGAAAATCACAACAGGAGCAAAGGTCTCATCATACTCTATGCCAGACCGTTGAGAGCACCCATTTTCTACCACTTGTGACTTGTACTTGTCTATCTTACCATCATGTTTCCTTTGTACTTTCAGTTTCCACTTGGATCCCACAACGTGAGCGCCGAGAGGTCTGTCCACCAGCACCGATGTCCCATTCTCCTCAATGGAGCTGAGTTCACAGCGAATTGATTCACCCCACTCAGCTTTTTCAGGCCGCAAGAGTGCCTTTGCGACAGACGTTGGCTCATCTTGAACCAGGAACAAATAAATGAAGCCTATCCATTCACCCCTATCCGCGTCGTAATGCTGCCGAGGAACTTTGAGACGTGAACTGCTTCTTAGACTTGCTGGTTGTTGCTGTTGATGTAGAGGCTTGAGGTCTGTTTTGTCGTTGATTATGGGAGAGGAATCCTCCTCACGGTCTGGAGGGGCAGATGTGTCGGACTCAGAGTCTAATTCCTCCAAGTCATCTTCATCAGTTTCTCTCCCTAATGTAGTACCCAGCCCATGCCATTGTGCTGGTGCTTCGTCTCCCTCCTCGAGAAGTGTGAGCCACTCTCCCTGTTTTGGAGTATACTCAAGTTCAAGAAGCTGTCCCTTACTCACAGAAATGTTGTGGACATCCACGTCTGTGCTGCGGATGACCTTTCTTAGATCCTTGGTCCCACAGTCTATAAGCTTTGTGCAAGGTGTCATAGCCAATAAAAATACACTTTTGTGCTCTTGCATCAAGCTTTCCATGACCCTCACCGGCCTGGACCTTGGCCAAGCCGGTGCCACCAAACACCTTGAGATGGGAGGCGTCCGGCTTCTTGCCTGAACATGCTTCTTCATGCATCTTCAGCTGCTGTGTCCGCTTCTTCTTGCATCTCTTTTGCAGAGCTACTACAAATGTGAGGATCACAAGATAGGTAGCCGTGCATGCTGCTTCAGCCCAGAACCTAGGAGGCAGCTTGGCATCAAAGAGCATGCACCTTGTCATGCGCAAGAGGGTCTGGTTCATCCTCTCTGCTATGCCGTTGCTTTGAGGTGAGTAGGGAGTAGTGTTTTGGTGTTCAATTCCATGTTTCTTGGGCCACTCCCTGCACACTTTGTACTCTTCCCCATTGCTTGTCCTGAATGCCTTCACCTTCTTTCCAGTCTGTCGCTCAGCCATAGCGATGAAGGCTTGTAGATTCTCCTTCACCTCACTTTTTTTTTTGAGAAAGTATATCCAGACCTTGCGAATGTTGTTGTCGATGCATGTGAGGAAATATCTGCTGCCTCCATTGGACATTATGCAAAGGGGAGTACACACGTCAGAGTAGATGAGGTCAATAGGTGCAAGAGCACGTGTACCAGTTCGCTTGAAGGGTTTCTTCTTTGTCTTACCTTGAAGACATGGCTCACAATAGATCCCAGCTTCCTTTGCCTCATCACCTAGCTCCATCCCATGCACTAGATCTAGCTTTTCCATGAGAACCAATGTGCGATAAGCCACGTGGCCAAAGTGCCTGTGCCACAGGTTCTTGGAGGATGTGCACTGGCTAGAATCAGCAGCCCCGGTGGCTGTATTGATTTGCGGTGTTGTTGTTGAATCTTCCGCTACCACTGCTTCCGCTGTTTTAACATGTCCCTCATCATTAAAATCAGTTTTGCTGCTCTCCTCATCGTCAGTGTCCACTAAAGATTCAGCCATTGATGTTTTCATTTTGGTCTACAAGAAGTAGAGTCCATTAACACGAGGAACCTGTGCTACAACTTTCTTGGAAGAGTAGGAAATGTTGATGTCCTTGGTAGGGACAATCACTGCTTCCTTCTCTGCAAAGACAATTGTCATGCCATGGTCAGTTATCTTAGAGATGGAGAGCAGGTTGGCTGTGAAGGAGGACAAGTAGACTACGACCTCTAGCTTGAGGTCGAAGTCCTCTAGCTTGAGGTAGTTGATACCCACTGTGACCAGCTTGTCACCAATCCCCTCTGCTGCCTCAACCTTGCCATTGGCGACCTTGAATTTCTTGTTGCATTGATTAAGATAGATGAATTCTCTCTTCTTGTCATTAGTATGCTCGTTTGTGCCTGAGTCAAGGCCGTAAGCTCCTGGCTTGAGTATCGCCCTTCCTTTGTAGGAGGCACACTCAGCCATCAAGCTTGTGGGATCCTTCCCACCATTTCCCCTTCGCCATCCATCCTCATATCCTCTCTCCTTCTTAGGTGCCCGGCACTCTCGAGCCCACTGTCAAGCCTTACAAAAATTGTGGCAGTTTCCTTGGCGCTTTGGACCCCATCCACTGTTGCCAGTATTGGTGTATCTCTTGTATCCAGAGGAGGAGGTGTTGCGGAAGGTGTTGCTGTTTCGTGAGGCAAATGCAGCCATGTTTGCTTCACTGCTGCTGCGTCGCATGGCTTCATTATGCACATACTCCGAGATGGTGGTGTAGGTTACTTGCTCTTCAGTCCACCCTCAATCACTGTGATCATGGGACCCCAGCTCTTTGACACTTTCATAAACAAGGTCATGGCATGCATATCGGATTTCAGGTCCCACCCCATGCCAGTGGCTTGTTGCAAGAGCATCTCAAACTTCTGCATAAATGCGGAGACACCCTCCAATTCACCAAGACTCATGCTGATCAGGTTCTGTAGAATCAAGAGACGGTTGGCAAGTGAGGAGGAATGAAACACCTTGATTAGTTTGGCGTATGCCACGGCTGCCACTATACAGCCGTTAATGTGTAAAAGGGCTGAGGGTTGTATAGAGGAAACAAGAGCGGTGAGAGTCTTCTTGTTGAGCTTAACCCATGTCACAAGGTCAGCACCCTCCTCCTTTGGTGTTGGGATATTTGCCACTTCCAAAGTGCAAACTCCTCTCCAGCGAGCCTGAGGATGGGAGAATGGTTCCCTGGTTCCCCTGTCCATGCCATCCCTACAACTACAACTACTACAGCTGCTACACCTGTTGATGATGCTGATGCACCTGTTTTTGAGGCTGTTGTTGGCTGTTGGTGAGAAGAGACAACTGCTTACCCTGTTCACGTCGGCCAATGCAAGCAGATGTAGGCTGATGTAGGCTGATGTAGGCTGATCTAGGCTGATGTTAGCTCCCAAGGCAAAAAGGTGAAGATTTGTTGCATTTCCCTCCGGCTGATGATTGACCTGTAAACAGGGAGGTTGGGTGAGAGTGAAGGCGCTCTCACTGCTTGTGACTTTAGCGGCTGCGTGTGTGAAACTTCTCTAACCAGAGGATTGGGCTCATAACCCTTTATTCGCTACTGAGCTAACTACCTATAGCAGAGAAGCCGCAAAACCGAAAAAGCTCAAAACGTTTTTCACACCTTCTTCTTTTGTTGACATGTGTCATGCACCCCAAACTTAATCGGGCATACACTTCACCTTCAAGAGTACTAACGCCTTAGCATTACATCTCAAGAAGGGCTCAAGTCTTCAATGTACATGAGATCATCAAGCAATGGTTGATGTATCAGCATGCATGACAATTCCTTTTATAGGTGTCTGTCCAATCCTAGAACTCAAAAGCACATTCTTGTGAAGTGGCCTAACCGAGCCACATCACCAATAGACTTGTGCTGCGGGCTTGACACGTAAGCATCATAGTGTCAAGGTGACAAACCAACCATGTAGCTTTCAAGAAGCTACGGAATTTCTTTCTTGGAAGCTTCCATAACAACCAAGATGTCCATGGGGCCAGGATCGAACTCATGACCTCTCTCTTGGCCAAATCAAAAAAATGGCCAAGTGAATCTCTCACCCACATGGTGTACTTACAGGTCATAACTCACAAGAGACAGAGCATAGCTGTCACACTACAACAGATCCAGAGGTCATACCTCCATTAGGGGTAGAGCATGCCTGATCCATCTTACAACACTGATACAAAGGGCAAAAGCATTCAACACATCTCTCCTCCAGAGTCCCCACCAGCCGTCTCTGAGCCAACGGTCACACCTACTTTTGAGCCAGTTCAGACGAGATTACTCTTTTACACTAGCTAGGCTTCTACTCCATACCTGTCCATTGCTACACATGTGGACACCACAGAGTTTTGTCCCAAGTCCTAGGTATTGTCTGACGCTCCTGAATCATTCAGACATGGGTCAGGATCCGCTCCCTCCCTCAGCTTTTGGCAACACAGTCCTCTAAGCGTCAGACACGTCCTAGTGGGTCATCATCTATGGCAGGGTCATCTTCCAGACCAACCGGCCTTGATGCACTTGGTTTTGGTATCATTGTTGTCCATCTCAAATCATCTGTTGGACATACCCTTGTTGTACAGAAGTTCCACAATGCCCTTGAGGCATAATTTGCAGGCTATGTTGCTCCATGCCTTAGCGCAAGTGGACTTCCCACACTCCCACCAGAGCCAACCACAGTGCGGCAGGCATGCGAGGCGGATGATGCAAACCTCTGAGAAAAGGCAATATAGGGGCTGGATGCCCTCGAGGAACATGGTGTCTTTGAGCTTGTTGAACTGTGAGCTGGCCAGAAGGCTGTCTCTGCCCGTTGGGTCCTGCGCAAGAGGCTGAAATCCAACGGCATGGTGGATCAATGCAAGGTTTGACTTATAGCTAAGGGGTTCTCTCTGATCCCTGGAGTGGACATTGATGAGACGTTTGTGCCATTCGGGCACTAAATCACTGCTTGCACAATCTTGAGTCTTGTTGTATAACACAACTGGGAGTTAGAGCTAATGGACGTTAACAACATACCGTGCCGTCGTCCATATTTGTTCAAAGAAGTTATCTCAGTTTGCTAAAAGTTCATTAAAAATCATACCGGATTTGGGTGAATTCCTTCTAAAATTCCGAGCTGACTGTAAATCCTCCTCCAGCCTTTGTAGTGAAGAAAGAAAGCTCTCTCAACATGAGCTCGCCTTCCAAAATCTTTGACATGCATACACACGGGAGAAGGCTGGCAGGCCACGTTAATGACGTGAGAAAATGGAGGGACAAACCAGAAAGGAGCCTCCATAACCGTTGGACTTTAGACTTGAATTACAGAATGTCAAGGTTCAAAGAGGCATTCTATGTCCTCATATTCCGTCGAGCCAAAATGGGGGTGAATATGAAAGCTCGACACATCCCGATCAAGGTAGTTGGATGAACCCTTAACTAAATCAAAATGGGTCAATTTTGGGTGAATATAGACATCCCTTTAATCAAAACTGAAAAATGAATGAATATGGCTGATAGTACGGTATCTTTGTATGGACACCTCAGCAAGGAAATCTACATTGTGCAGTAGCCGAGATTCAACGACGACACCAACACGGTCTGGAGACTGTGCAAAGCTCTCTATGGCCTCAAGCAGACTCCATGCTACTAGAACATGGAGATCTCCTCCACCCTTAAGAGAGGTGGCTATCGTCGTAGCACCGCGGATCCAACGCTCTTCTTGAGCTCTCCATCCGAGCCTCTTGCAGCCATTTTGTTCTATGTTGATAACCAACTCATCGCCTCACCTAGCACTACAACTATCCAAGCTTTCAAGTCACTATGGCAATCCACATACAAGATGAAGGACCTGGATCCTACACAAGTGTTTCTTCATACAGACCTTGAGCGCGATTGTCATTGACGCATCCTACATCTGCATCAAGCCACCTATGTCCGCAGTTTAGGTGACCACTTTGTGACTTGCCGACTGATATCCTAACGGCCTCCGCCCCAATGACCCCAGCGGGTCAACAACTGCTGAAGTTCAATGATCTAGTACAACTGGGGGAGATAGTCAACATCGTTGATTACCTCATTGTGATTGGATCCTTCATGTTCTTTGCCACTAACACGTGGGAAGATGTGGCCTTTTTTGTCAACATTTTAGTCTAAGTTCTCACAGCCGCCTCATTAGAGAGACCTTGAGGCTGCACTTTGTGTGGTCCATAACGTGGTTTCCACCGTGCATGTTGGTCTGTGCTATTTATTCACAGCCCTCACTAGTCATCTACAGGTACACCGACAGTGATTGGACACATGACATAGATGCACGTAGTTGCATTGGCTACATCTTCCTTGTTGGTGGGACAGCTGTCTCTTGGAAGAGCAAAAAGCAGGAGTGTATTGTATGCAGCTCGAGTGAGGCTGAGTATGTCTCACTCGATGCAGGTACGTGTGAGAGTGTCTGGCTGTCCCGCTTGTTGTAGCATCTGTACGCTCTCATCCACTACATCACAATGTCTTGCAACAATCAAAGCACCAAAAACATTCCTGAGCATAATGGCATGCATTATTCTCGCACTAAGCATGTCAACATTGAGCATCACTTCGTGCGTGAGCGCATAGCTCACTTTCTCACCAAGGCACTCAG
>SZWC01006555.1:94641-106793 GCA_023375785.1 Penium margaritaceum
ACACCATTATGTGTTGAAGTTGTGTCCATTTCCTGGCCACTCACATCTGTTATGCCCTCTTGTCTCAGTTCACATGCTCACACACACACACACACACACACACACACACACACACACACACACACATGGACAACAGACTAAATGATCATGGCTTCACTTGGGTAGTCAACGCTGAAGATCACTGTTGCTTCTGGCACCATTCTCACTGGGCAGCCACCAAGCTCCCCAGGGATGCCTCCTAGTATCACCAGCTTGTATTAGACTCTAGACTATTTTACTATGTTTCTACAATATGGAAGAGGCTAGGCCTCATACATTCTCACTGTTGTGGCCTGCTTCATGATTGTTTTATTGAAGGTTTTGGGAGGAGCTACATTATGTCCTGAGTGATGATCCTTAGGGGGCCACTGTGTTGGTCGTTGGATGTAAACTAGTAAGAAGCCGCCCTCAGTCAATACCAAGAGGTCGGGCTCGACCCCCGGGTGGCGATGCATGCTCGCTGGAGCACACTCGATGTGGTTCTGCACTCACCGGTCCTTTGCTCTCGCTCCCCTTCCCTCGACTATTGTTGCATTTGGTTTCCTAAGGCAAACACATCCACATCCATGACGTGCGTGACCTGTGGGATCCTCCCACTCTCTCACTCTCTTGTAACCTTGAACCTGATGAAAAATTGATGTTACTAGAACAATGAGGTATTTCTCTCACACTTCACGGTTCCTAGGCCGTTGTTGCGTAGCGATGTTCCGTGCCATTGGGTCCAACAGGCACAAGAGCAGCAGTGGGGAATCATATGTCTTAGGGGTGTTGCATGCATTGCAGTAGCCTCCACCTCTCCCATATCCCATTCCGCTTGTTTGAGCGACGGTGGAATTATGGAGACATCACATTATCTTCCGGAAAACAGCACGCTGTGCCGTCCATCTATGTCTACCGCCACAGCCGGGCCTGGCTATGGCGGTAGACATAGATGGACGGCACAGCTGTGCACGCTTTGCCAGTAGCAACCACTGCATCTCTTCTCTATGCTACACAGCTGTTGTTGTTGCCCCCTAGTGCCGGCATTGGGATTGGGCACTCTTTTTCCACAATGCTTGCCGCGGCTACTCCTCATCAAAGCACCAGGAAAAGCTTGTGGCTGTGATATAGCCTTCCGGGAATAGCACCCCGTGCCATCCATTTGCACCTACCACCAAAGCCAGGTCCGTCCTTGGACACGCTTTGCTGACAGCAGCCGCCACAGCTCTTCCCTGCGTTGCGCAGCCTTCCTTGGCTTCGCAACTGCCATTGCTGCCCACACTGTCAGTATCCTATCCGCGTATACTTGGATGCTGGCACCTCTCGCCCATACATCTCCATCAGCACAGGCATCGAGCATTCTCTATCTGTAGTAGTTTTCCGCAGCCACTCTTTCTACTACAGTGGATTTTTGCGAGCTACAACTTTCATTGCTACTTCTACTACCGGCCTTGATTTCCACGTACTTGTAGGTGATTGAATCTGTTGCCAGTGCTTCCTTGGATGCCTTCACTACTGTAACTTCCCCCATCCCTTCTGGCATCAGCATCGTATAGTAGCTACTCTGTCAACACAGGACCCGTCTCTTTGGGTGTTTGGCATCACCTATCCTAGGTTTCCACCATTGCCGTCCCACTCACCACACTAGATTCGCCTCCACTTGATGGACCTCCTGACGACGAGGTGGACTCCCCACGTATAGCTGCGAGGGTGGTAACATGTGAGGGATGGGAGGAGTGGAAACCCTCGTCGTGGAATGACTCGAACACAACACGATGGATATGCATGCTTGACGCAAGTTATTGGCGGGGTGAACTTGCACCGCAGGCTAAGGCAGAGAGCGGGAGGAAGACAGACCGGTCTACGAGACTGACGACCTGCCATCCATGCCCTCTCCACCACCAGGCATGTAACCTACTGGCTCCAACCCCCCCATCTGATTCTGCCCCAACTCCTGGCTCTGCAGCTGCTGACACTACTAAGGCATCAGTGACGCATGAGATCCTAGGCCGTGTGCCTCACCTGCCAGTCCACTCAAACCCCACAGTCTGGCAGGTGTTGTTCTTGACGCGGCAACTACTGTAGCTGCCACCTTCTCTGCGGCTGCACATGTCAGCACGACTCCAACCCAGATTACCGTAGGGAGAGCAGCGGAGGCGTATGCTGAGGCAGCATCCTCACTGACCCTTCTAGTAGCTACTGCTGCCAACGTTGCCACACAAGTGATCGTGGCAGCCTCTGTTTTGGCAACAGCTGTTGCCACTATAGCCGACGTCACATCGACGACAACAGTAGTCGCAGGGGCCACTGTTACTGACGTTCTCTGTCTGGTGGTGGCCATTTCTACCTGGGTTGCGGTGCTGGCATCCTTGGCCGCAATGGTGGTTCCACCACTCTTCTCCCTTCTCCAACACCACTAGTTTGGTGACAACTCCTTTTACCACCTCTGCATTACAATCTATACTTTTTAATCCCTCTTTCTTCCATCACTTCTCCCTTGTTGCATCATGTCGACTCCCAAGAAAGTAATTGAGGAACTCCAAGCCACACTCAGTGTGGCTCAGGCCGTAATGCGTATGGTAGAGGAAGAGTGCAAAATGGACGGGATACCCAAAATTTGCTGGCCACTACAGTAGCCAACATGGTCATGAAGGCTCTTCGCACCATCCCTGCTATTGCTGCTGTCTTGCCCACTGATAAGAGTGTCCTCCATGGCTTATTCCTCTGTTCTTGTGGGTGCCTCAGCAGATTCCTCCATACCATCCCTCTCTACTGCTGCTCTTGCACATGCTCTTCTTCCTCATTGGCAGAAAAAAATTGAGAGTGCTCCACTGCATTTCACATCCAAACTCGCCTTCTCCTCTTGGGAAACTCAATTCAGTGCTTGGGCATAGGAGGAGATCCATTGGGAGTACTACTCCCTTGCCAAACCTCACTTTGTCCCTCAGCCAGCTAAGGCCGCACGTGTTGTTCACACTCTCATCAACGCTGGGGGTCTTGCATGACATTGTTACGTAAAATGCTGATCCGGAACGTGGCACTCCTTCCCATCCGGTGGATGCCTATGATCTCATCCGCCGCCACAAAATCGTGACAGTTCATGGTACCCAGAGCGCTCTCACTGTGCAGTTGAACACCCTGCACATGCGCGTCGATGAGTCTGCTGATGAGTACATGGCCTAGAGTGTGCGCATTGTGCGTGATTTAGAGACGGCGCCTCCCGACCCCTCTCTCCTTGTCTATCCGTTATTGTTGGCCTCATTCCAGTACTCTCAGACTTGTACTTGCATGTCCCTCAGTCTGGGCTTTAGCTTCTTGCAATGGCACCCACCCCTACCAACTCACCCCCTGGAATTGGGATGCTCTATGCATTCACTGCTGCTCAGCTCACTGACTGGTGGAGCAACTTGCAGAACAAGCACCTCCATTGTACCGCACTTGCGACTGTTACCACTGCATCCACCTCTTTCTCTACAGTCTCCACCTCCTCCTCTTCCACACCTTCCTCCTCTACCACTGTCTTGGCCCATGCCACCAACTGCACTTGCCACAACGGGAGAGGTGGTTCAAGGGCGTTTCCACACTAAGGGCCGTGGCCGTGGTGGCACAGCCCCTGACACACTTTCCGCACCCGATGCAGTTACCTGCTGCAATTATGGAACCTCAGAGCACTCGGCCCCCAAATTTCTGGCTCCTTGTGATGATGTGCACCTCGCATCTGCCATGCGAGCCCATTGGGCTCACACCAGCATCAGATCCTCTCCTGCTGCTTCAGCCACCACCACCATGACAACGTCTTCTTCTCCCTCTTCCTCTTCTTCCGTCCTCAGCACCACCCTGGCACCTCTCCAGCAGCCCACTTCTAAGCTGGCTCCTGGGGTTGGGTGCCTCCGGCTTCCACTCCTACCTACTATGTACCCCCATCCATGCACTACACAGTGCCTATCTGGCCCTGTGCTGATGAGCACTTCACTGAAACCCATCCCTCTGCCTATCGCTCTGTCCATCGCAATGAGGATCGCGCCCTGGAGCATCGTCGCATGTAGCTCCACCAGCTTTGTTCTCACAGGGATGAGGGTGTGATTGGCCAGTCCCGTTGTCTTGTCTGTGAGTCTGATGGAGCCCTTCGTGGCGCGTCGTCTGGTTGTGTTCAGAGGGCTTCGCCTGATGATTGTTCTTGAAATGAGGATTAGCATTTCAACACTTGTCCCAGTTGTCTTGGTCAGCCTCTGTCTGTCCCTCCCTTGGGCACCGTCAATATGTGTCTCATTTTGCCACATGCCCCATTTTTGCTAGCTTCTAGATCATTCATTCAGGGGCCACTCACCACATGACCTCCTGTCGTTGGTCCTTTAGCTCTCTCTACCCTGTCAGCTTGGTCTACTTTGTACTAGCCGGTTTTGGCCAACTCGTGCCAGTCCAAGGTGTTGGCATCGTCCGTTTCATTGGCCCTTGGGGGGGGTGTGTCAGCCTCCTCTCTGTCACCATCCTTGACGACCAGAGCATGGACTTCTCGTCCAGCCATGGCATTGGCACTGTGTCCATTTGCTCTTCTTATCATGTGGTCCTTCATGGCTTGAGCAGAGACCGTCTGTTTCTTGTCCCTCTGTCTCTTCCCTCGTCTTTCGCTGTTTCTGCACTTGTTCACATTGCTCTCACACTCTCCCCTGAGCACATGGACCTTTTGCACAGGTGTCTTTTCCACATTCACACTGCCACCATTGCCCGTCTCCTGCGCCTCCAACCTGCTGCTGGCCTTGATTCTACCACGTTTGTGCCTCCCTGCTCCACAATCTGCCTCAACTATACTCGTGGAAAAATGCACCGCTCTCCTTTTTCCACAACCGAACCCACCACATATCATGCCCTTGACCTTGTGCATGCTGACATCATGGGACCATTGCCTCATGATTTTCTGGGAGATCTTGGCCGCTACGTCCTATGCTCGACTGATGACTTATCTCTCTATCGCTAGATCTTTGCCCTACATCACAAGAGTGACGTGACTGATGTCCTTTAGTCCTAGCTATCCCAGGCTGAGTGCACCTGCCTTTGCCCCGTGCGTGTCTTTCGCTGCATCCTAGGCGGTGAGCTCTTTGGTCTTACCTCTCGTTTTCTTGAGGCTCGCAGTGTTTTTATGGAGTCGTATGTCCCTTACATGCACAGGATAATGGTGTCCTTGAATGCTGGAACCGCACCCGTCCTGATGGCATTCATTCTCTTCTCTCTGCCTCTGGTCAGTTATCCCTCTCTGCCTTTGAGGTCATGTCCTACATGACGTGGGTGTGGAACCATGTTCCTCACGGACAACTCTAACATCATGTCACTCCTTTTGAGCATTAGATGGATCGTCGTGCTTATCTTCGTCTTGCCCAAATCTGGGGCTCTGTGGCCTCTATTTGAGTTCCTTCCGACCACTGTGAGGGCAAGTTGTCTCCGTGCAAGCATCTCTGTGTGAATCTCTCTCTCTCTCTCTCAAGGCTTGGCACTTTTGGGACCCTGTGCATTTTCGTGTGGTCAAGTCACAAGATGTTGTCTTTTTTTAACACTTGTTTGAACATGACCTCCCTCGCTCTGCTCCGTCCTCTGCTCCTCATCTTGTCTCGCCCTCTTGGGTTGAAGGAGGTTCTCGGCCCCCTCTGTTTGACAGGCCGATTGTTGTCCACTCCGTGCGTTCCCCAGAGGCCAGCTCCTCTCCTCCATCTGTCACATGCATTCCTATTGCATCTCGGTGTGAATCTCCTCCTATGCACATTTTCCCCACTCCAACTGTCGTCTTCTGTCCCTATGGACCCTGTGCACATCTCACCTGAGCCCTATGTGCCGCCTATTGCCTTCGCATCCACCACTGTACCACCCGCTTCTCCTTAGTGAGGAGAAGCGGGTGGTACAGACGTAAGGAGTCCTTACGTCCGTGGTTGTCGTCTTCGTGCCCTGGCATCTTAGTCTGGCACGTCCTCATCTCGTTCTCATTCCTCTGCTTCATCTAGGCCTTGTCCTGCCATCCCCGTAGTGGACCATGGACGAGCACCTAGACCTGCTGTCTCGGGTGAACCCAGCCTACGGGCTCTTGGCTTGGCCACCACTTTTTTGCCCATTGTTGTGTCAGTGGTCCATCCATGCACCTCTCTTGGGTACTCTTTTATTGAGCAGGAGTTCCGCCTTGCTCTTGATTCCTCTGTTTCTGGGAATGTTGCCTCATGCTTTGCAGCTGGTGGTCTCTCTCGTCTTCCTCCTAAACCACTGACAGTGCAGGGAATCCGCAGTGCTCCCAACTCCACTTTTCTGGGACAGGCTGTGCAAGTGAAGCTTGCGGCTCTTGCTGACCATGGTGTTTATGAGTTGGTAGACCTTCCTCCAAGACGGAAAGCAATGAAAGCCAAGTGGATGTACCGGCACAAATTGAACCCAAGAGGTAGAGTTAATCGAAGGAATTTCATACACTCGAAGAAGTGTGTATGAAGGGAATTGGTCTATTAGAAAGGTTCTAGGAAGTTAGACACCAGTGAATAGTATTGGGATACATGAGCTGTAGGTGAGTGGGTGGAATGTGTGTTGGCTAGGGGGGGGGGGGGGGGGGGGGGGGGNGCAATGAAAGCCAAGTGGATGTACCGGTACAAACTGAACCCAAGAGGTAGAGTTAATCGAAGGAATTTCATACACTCGAAGAAGTGTGTATGAAGGGAATTGGTCTATTAGAAAGGTTCTAGGAAGATAGACACCAGTGAATAACATTGGGATACATGAGCTATAGGTTTGTGGGTGGAATGTGTGTTGGCTAGGGGGGGGGAGGGAGGAAGAGTATGTGGGGAGTTCATGAGGAGGTGTAGGAATGATAGAGTTTTTTGTGATGTAAATAATTTGCTAGTGTATGATTTTTGTGGTTTGAGCCAGAGGTGGATTTGGTGGGTCTTGTTGGGTGAAAGTGCATATGGGCATTGAATGTGGGAGGTGTTGGAAGTTGTGAGTGTAGTGTAGGTGGAATGGTACACAAGTTTACAACATACCTTTGGTAAGGCTAGCTTGAGGTGGGGGAGGGTGGGGAGGGTGGGCTTAATGTGTATGTGGGGAGTGAATGTGGTACTGTATGTTAAGGTGAGTTGTTTTCCATAAGTTTTTACACTTGTGTATGACATTGCTTGACTTATGAGAGTGGAGTGTGGAAGTTCGAGGGCTGGTGGTGTGAAAGTGTATGTGGAGTGTGTATGAGGAGGACTATAAAAAATGTGTGTATCAGAAAAGACTATGCCCTTGTGGACTGGTCTCCACCTTCCTATGAAGGTTCTAGGAAGGTGGACACAAGTCAACAATGTTGTGTGGCTTGATCTTGAGGTGGATGGATAGACTCTGTTGGTGGGAAGGGGAGTAGGGGGTTGAGGTGAAATTGGATGTGTGGAATGAATAAGGAGGTGTAGGATTTTGGGAGTTTGGTGTGAGTGAAATGGTACACGAGTGCATAGAATGGTTTGGATTAGGCTAGCTCGATGTGGGAGCGGGGATTCTAAACCAGAAATTTGCATAACTTTCAACATGTACAATCATTTTTAGTTCATGAATGGTGTTGAATCAAGACTTTTGTTTTTGTGACATTGACCAAAATCTCTACATAAAAAATATAAAACTTATAACATGTAATTTTTAGAATAGGCACCATAATCAGGGTTTGGCATAATTCCTACAAGTTGTAGGAACAACGAGTCGTAGGTCATCGTACCATCCTCAACACGAATTGATTTTTTCAAAATGAACTCGTGTTGCGGATGGTACAATGACCTATTTGTGTCCCAATACAATTGAAGTGGGCTCGGCAGAATTTTTTTTCGTTTGTTTTGCGGGTAACAAAGTGCCCGACGTGGTCTCCATCCACATCAAGCCTTTCTGTCGATTTCAAATCCGTTTTGTTGGTTCGCGACACCTCCACATCCCCCTTCTCTCCACCATTTTCCTCGATAGTGCATATGGGACTTGTATGAGAAGGTGTACGATGAGTTGTACGTACATGCAGCTGAACTGCGCACTTGTGTATTCGGAGTCTGGAAATATCTGCGAGGGATCCTTGGGGCACTTATGTCCAGATGTCACTGACATGCAGTGCAAGGACAATGCACTTCCGTATACACTACGGCTATAAACTCTACTGGTGGTGGAAGTCGGGGGGCATCTGGTTTTTGGCTCAAAGTCCCCTCCTCCCCCCTCCAACTCAGAGGTGCATGCGGCAAGTGCATACGGAAGTGTACATCAATTAGGACGTGAGAGAATACAAAACATACACAAGTGCATATGTGTTTTATACCACTGAGAATTTTGATGTCCCGCAATCGACGGTTTGCGTCTACCGAAACCAATGTACTATGTTTGGAGGGTGTTTGCGAGATGTGGCACACTCGGTGATAGAAGAAAGGAGACATGTCAGGCCCCACTACCACGGGGCCCTGCAGGTGCCTGGGCAAGTCAAAAACATAAAACCCCAACCCCCCAATGTAACTAGGGGGTTTGGCAAAAGATTTGGGGGGGCTGCGAGATGTGGCGCATGAGGTGATAGAAGAAAGGGGGGCTGTCAGACCCCCCTACCATGGGGCCCGGCAGGTGCCCGAGCAAGTAAAAAACAGAACCCAAACCCCCCAGTGTAACTAGAGAGTTTGCTTAGGGTTCAAAAATTCGCCCTTGCGAACTCCCAAGATTGGGCGTTTTCACTTAAGAACGACCAGATTCAGGACAGGCCGGCTTCTGACATCAGCGAGGCTGGTGTCAGAAGTCACCGACTTATCCTCCGAAGTCGGCGAGGTCCCACTCCGATTTCACCCTTTAATTCAGAGAAATCTAACTGTGCTGGATAACATTGAACAGAGTTGCATTCCCATCAATGCTTGACGATGTGGATGAATCACTATGGGTCGTCGGATCTCCTCTTAGTATTGGATCTATACAATGCCGTTAGATTGACGGTTATCTACGATGCCATTTGTCTGTATACACCATTGCACTAGTGCACATTGTTCGCTTTTGTGATGTTTAGAATGTACTTCCTTGTACACTCACCTCACACACTTATGAGATTTGGGGGGGGAGGGGGGGGGAAGACCGGAATATCCCCCCCCCCCCCCCCCCCCCCCGACCGCAACTAGAAAAGTGCAATGTACGATTGAATGTGGACGTACATAACCGTCGCACTGAGAAACCAACGGATTCTACACAAGTGCAAAAGAAGAACCTTCTATGCTATTTCCTCACCAAGAATGTACATATGCACATTTTAACCAGATGTGCGTCCCACCCATTGTAAATCCACTCATATTGTCCCCGCATACACTTTGAGGAGAAAGAGAGGAGGGGTCGGTAAACGATAAAAAATATGTACAGACTATATGCCGCATTCCTCGGTCCATGTCGGATCAGTGTTCTTCTCTGTTTCGCGAATGCTAGGTCATCGAATGGACTGACAGGGATTTCACTATGCCAATACAAACATAGGTCATAGGTTCCAAGCACAGGTTGAGTTTTTGGAATTTGTATCACAATGTATACCTAATTTGGAGTTTCCTAAGTATTTCTTGCTTTCTAAATTTCCTTGGGAAAATCATTTGTAATTTTCAACCGTGAGAATTAGTTTTCACTTCAGTTTAAACGAACCAATGAATAGTTTTTTTGCATGTATTCTTATGTCACGTGCTGAAAACTTCCACAAAATTGTTATCAAAACAAATCATAACTCTCGGACATTCTGCATGTGCTATTGAAGTTTTTCAACATCTTCCTTCAATGAGAACTAAAAGTGAGGAAGTTTCTTAGAAGCTTGTTCTTCGTGGTTACATGTGGTGCGCACACTTTGAGGAGTGCATGAATCAGGGGTGAGTGGTCCTAAACAAAACCCAGAAAACACCGTCAAGCGCTGCAATGCCGACTCACGGCCAAAGGATTCTCTCAAGTCCCAGGCATTGACTTTGATGATACATTTGTCCCAGTTGGCCGGTACATGACCAAAAGTACCCTACTCAGCTTGGTGGCCCAGCATGATTAGGATTCATAATAGATGGATGCCAATAATGTCATTCTCCATGGAAGATTTGATGAAGATATCTACATGGTCCAACCACGTGGGTACACAGATGGAACCAACTGGGTGTGGCGCCTTCGTAAGGCACTCTATGGGCTCAAGCTGTCTCTACACCATTGGAGCCAAGAGATTACCGCCACCCTTGAGAAGGGAGGAATCCAGAGAAGCACTGTTGATCTAGCTCTGTTTCTAAGTGCTCCCTCTGCACCCCTTGTTGTCATCCTTGTCTACATGGATGATCTTCTGATTGCCTCTCCCAGCACTGTAGTTTTTCAGTCTCCAAAAACATTCATGCAGTCAGCATACAAGATGAAGGATCTCAGCCCTGCTTGTGTCTTTCTAGGTATGGAGCTGGAGCGCAATCGTTCACGTCGCTCGTTACATGTCCACCAGGCTGCATACGTCTATAGCCTGGGGGAGCGATTTGTAACCCTTCTAGAAGTATTCCCCTCGGCTTCCACCCCCATGACCCCAGCGGGCCAAGCGCTGCTCGAGTCCCGAGATGTATTCAAAATGAGAGAGGCAATTGACTTGACTAACTACTTGAGAGTCATTGGCTTCTTGATGTATCTTGCCAACACCACTCATGCTGATGTCATTTAGTCCCAATTACCTCACATCCATGCACTCTCCAAGAAGTGTACACAGCAGTACTCCATACTAAGGAAAGAACATTGGGGTTTCCTTTTCTCTTTTATCATTTTCTTGGAAGTTTCTTCTCTTGTAGAACCGCTACGTGCAGAAGATGGTGAAATTTCTAAGAAACTTCTGTAATAGATCTGTGAACTTGTAATCTTGGTACAAAAATTTCTAATGTCCACTGATGTCAGAATCATCACAAGCTCTCACTAGAAAATGCTGAAAAACTGGAGATACATTGTGTGAAAACCAAAAGAAGCCTATGTTTATCTTAGTCGGACAAGGCCTTACCCTGAAGGTGCATAGTCTTGCATGTCCAGTAAATTCCGCACAACAGAGGGTCATGTCACACGTCCAACATCCAGCTTCATTGTGTGTGCAATGGTTGTACGCATTACGAAGAGTGGCAACTGGCAGAGACAGCGAAAACATCTTTCTTGGCATCCAGAAGATTTTATAGTGTTGTCTTATTGTATGTTTGTTTGGAACCTGCTTGTAAAAAACAAATATTTTTAGAGCATATCATTATGACTTCCCTCTACACAATACTTTCATCCAATTTTTCCCGATAGTATAGTTCAGCGACAGTTTAGAACCATCTGATTCTTCGATCAGACGTTTTCGATAGAACCTTGAATTTTGATGGAGATGCTGGCTTTTTTATAGCATAGCAAGGGATTCTCTCACATGAAAAGGGATTGATTGTACATTTTTTTTGACAAAGCTGCTTCAACACATTAGTCTCTCTTCGTAAGCATTCTTTCTTGAGCAGCAAAGGATTGCGGCATCAAACGGCTGCCAGGTGAGTTTTCCCGCTCGATCGACTTTACGGAGACAACTTTTCTGTACTCGAGCGACCTCCAGCAAAAAAAAAATTGCGGGAAGACATGTTTTGCCTTGCTTTTGTTGTTCAGGCATGCGATGCATCGTGGGATCGGCCACGTGCATTTCTGTAATGTGCAAAACCGCCGCATGGTATGTACAATGGACAGGTACACACAAAAATTCTTATACTCAACAGATTTCTTGTGTTCCAAGGACTTCAAAAGGCCTCCTGCAAAATGCAGGTAGTTCCTTAACCTTTCTCTGAACGGAATGATTTCAGTGTTTTTTAACCTTATCTCTGAAGGGTTGTGGAATGGCAACCTTCCACACACACTCTTGTGTGAACGTAGACCATGCATTATATGAACGATTTGGTTGTTCAACTTTGATTTTGATAAATAAGCAGAAACATAGAATGGAAGTTTGAGTGCAGTGGCAGAGACACGGCCTTAGAAGCCTTTCGATACCTGATCGTGGCCGTGCACTTCACAGTCCAACGGCTGGAATGCGCTTCAGCACAAGTGCACATGTGGAACGTCCACATCACTTGGTGAGATGCTCAAACCCATGTACAATTGCTTCATACACTATCTGCTTAGAGAGGGGGTCTATCGCT
>SZWC01006556.1:7500-23879 GCA_023375785.1 Penium margaritaceum
CCCCGGTTCAGATACACATCCATTTGCTCGGTGATAGTGTGGCATATGGTGTCCCTTCTTGTCTAAAGTCGAACCCCCTGCTGCAATGGTAGAAGCATGACATCCACTTCCCGTTGTCCTGTGCTCACCATCCATCAACCGCCAAATCGCAGTGCCCACCGCAATTGGTCGCACCCTTCCATTTGGCTTGGCCAGCACAATGTGCTTGCTCATGGTAAGGAACCGCCAAGCCATAGGATGTTGCTGGGCATGGCAGATCAACGCAAGAAACTATGTCAGATGTCTGGTGAGTCGCTCTTCCCCCAGTACCACCTGCCGCAAATGGTCTAGAGTCAGACTGCAAGGACCCACTGCCGACCCCGTGCTGTTGTCCATCAAGGCCTGGCACACCGCATTTGCATCCAAAGATACTACTGGATCCTATCGCACCCTCCTCACCACCCATGCTAGTATCACTTGATTGACTGCCAGGCGCAACGCTTACAACTGCGTTAGCACCTCAATGCCTGGCGGTGCCAGTAAAGAGCTATGCAAAGTTTTGCACACCTTGGATGTAATCCTCTTACATAAATTGGTCACTTTCCACTGCACCCACTGCTCCCTTGCCTCCTCCTTGAAGTATCACAACTGATGTGGAAGGGGCGGACGCCCACCAAGTGTGTGTAAGTCACCGCCTCCTGCCACAACTCCTCCCACTCCCCAGCCGGGAAATGAGTATCCATTCATTATACTCAGTCTAAATCTAATTCATGCCAATGCTGTGAAAGCACCTGAAGGATGAGGCTGGGCATTTCTGGCAGGAGCAAGGTCCATAGGATGTACAGCGCACTGTGCCGGCGGTACCCCCATAGCCACTTGCACTGCATCCGCCGCTACCCCAGTGATCCTCAAGAAAAGAAATGGCGGCATCACATCTGCTCCATATAGCATGTCTCAGTCCACTTCCTCGGCCCATCTCTATAGCCTCGCCCACTGACGGGGCTCCCCTCCAGTTGCCACCCCAGCGAAGTCTTCACCGTCCCCTTCATCCTCTTGTTGCTATGACTACTGCTTATGCTGCTATTGTGGGTGCTGTCACCAAAGGTTTAGCTGCTGCTGCTCTCATGGCTACTGCATTCGTTGCCCCTAATGTTGTTCTAGGTGCTGGGGCCGTTGTAGTGGGTACTAGTAGTGCTAATGTTTATAGGGTCAATGCTGCTGATGTTGTGAGTGCGACTTCTATGACTTATGTCGGTGGTGTAGCTGCTGCTACTACTGGTTGCTGCTGATGCTATTGGCTAATGCTACTGCGAATTCTGGTGATATTGCTGGTGCTGCTGCTGGCAATGGCTGGTGCTACTGCTGGTGATGTTTTTGTTGCTGGTGGGACGTCCGTCACCGGTGTGTCTATAGATGCTCCTGCTACTGCTGGTGTCTTTACTACTGTGCCTCCATTGCCATGCCACCATCGTCATCCCCAGTCCCAAAGTCTCCCACTACTGTTGCCACCCTCCTCCTCGTATCGTGGCTGGCCATCTATACCCTGAGACACTTTGGACACCTCCCTTCTGAGCTCTCTTTAGTGTCAGTGCGCCTCTCCCACCACTACCTCACCTCTGATCCTCGCCTACACCCTAGCCCCCGTTTGCCGTCGCGGCTCAATCACCACTATGGCCTGCTTGAACCTCTGCCCACTCCCCCCCGACTGCTTCCAGTCAAAGCATTTATGCCCAGTCACCCCAAATGCGAACACTGAATAATGAGTGTACAAGCCGGAAACATATGGTGAGGAGCTTTTGAAGAAAAAATAACGGAAAATTGATAGTGTTTCCTAGAAATTGCTTGCTACAATCATGTACATACTAACTTCAATGTACACAAATACAAGGATTTCACTGAACTTTCTTGTGAATGGGATGTCCTTAAAAAATCATTTAAAAAATATAGGAACTCTGTTTCTGATAACATCCGCATATGTTTTCTGAAAATCAAACCCACTTTTTTACTTTCTGAGATATTATGCTATGTCTGTAAAATAGGAGCACACATATACGTATACTTGATTCTGCCAACACCAAATATGGATTCTATGTGTAAATGGGTGACCCGACGTTCGAGAGGCAGGTATAAATGGTCAAGTGTGAATCCCCCCTCACAACCTCGCTGCAGTTCCAATGCAACTTACGGTTCAGCAAACGGTGATGTATTGAGCACAGTAGCTCTAAGTTACTGCACAGTCATGGCAGGCGGAAAAAACACAAATAACAGCTCATAGAGCTCTTACGGGTGCAAGCTCGCTAGTCGAGCTCCACCTGTCGGCCGGCGAGCGGAGCTCGCCGGCGAGTCACTCGAACTGGGGCGAATGCCCTCGGAACCCCAAAACCGAGCAGGCAAGGCCTCGCCCTGCCCGATCCCATCTGACCTATGTCACCATGTAACTGACATTCTGTCTCTACCCTCATACCAAGTTACATGTCAAAAATAGGTGTGGTAGCACAAGACCTAAAGTATGTCACTTCTAGCTAAGTCCTAAAAACAGGTTTGGCATTGGAAACTAAATATGAGAGGGTGTCACCGAGCTCTGGCAGGAATGGGCCATGTTAGCAGGATGGAGGCGACCACGCGTGCGGAGCTTGAGGGTTGCGTGCCGTCACCCTGCGTCGCCTCCACTCCTTGCACCAGCATGCCTTGCGCACTCACGGCCACACAAGAAATATGTACAGTAAGAGATTAACACGCCCCCTTGGATGGGAGTGCGGCAGGCATGCAACCAAGGTGTTGCAGTTGAAGTAGGAGTGATGAGGATGAGAGGGCTTTGGTGAGGAAGTCTGCTAGCTGTGCCTGCCTACTGATAGCACACACTTCCACTGTCCCGGCTTCCACTGCCTTGCGAACAAAGTTATGATCGACACTGATGTGCTTCGTGCGTGGACGCAATACACCATCATTCGCGGCAATGTGGCGTGCGGCNGCGTGGTTGTTGGCTGAACTGAGAAAGCACATTGACTGCACATGCAATGTCGAGACGTGTAGTGGAAGCAAGGTATGAGAGGCTGCCAGTGATCTGTCTGTAGAGCGTGGGGTCTGTGTCATGACCGTAGTCGGTGGTGCGTGCATCCAACAGGTGTGTGCAAGCATCAGGCCTCATGGGCGTGTGTGCTGTTGTGAGAGATGTTGTACCAGGTGTTGGAAGCGTTCTGTAAGATGAGCGATGAATCGGCATTGATGGAAGGTCAGTGTGCGGGCTGTGTGATCACGTGTGATGGTCATGCCTAGAAAGTTTAGTGCCTTCCCTAAATCTTTCATTTTGTAGTGGGCTGTGAGAAGTGCTTTGGTGTGTGCAATGATTGTGAGAGAGGGGGACAGGATCAGTAAATCATCAACACAAACCAGCAGTACAACAGGGAGACCGTTATCCCAGCGGAGGAAGAGTGATGGGTCACAGATGCTCTGTGTGAACCCACCACTCTCCAGGGTGAGTCGAATTTCTTCGTTCCAGCACCGAGGTGCTTGTTTCAGGCTGTACAGTGCTTTCAGTAGAAGACACACTTGTTCTGTCCCGTCCTCAAACCCCTCTGGCTGTTTCACATACAATTCTTCTTCCAGGGGTCCATTCAAGAAAGCATTCTTGACGTCCATTCGGTGGACATCCCAGTCCTCATGGACAGCCACTCCAAGTAAGGCACGACTGGTCCCATACATACCTACAGGTGCATATGTGTCTGTGAAATCCTGCCCTGGGACTTGATGGAAACATTTTGCCACAAGTCGTGCCTTGTACTTCTCAACGAGACCTTTGAGATTTATTTTCAGCTTGAATATCCACTTGACATCTATGGCCTTGCAGCCAGGTGGCAAAGGCACCAGCTCGTACACCTCATGTTCCAATAATGCGTTCAGTTCTGCAACCATTGCCTTTTCCCATTCAGGGGCGTCTGGACTCCCCCTTGCATCAGTTAGGGTCAGTGGTTCGGTCACCGTATGATGTAATGCTGCAGGGCCAACGGTGTGATAAAATTGTCTGTAGTCAACCCTGGGCAGATCGCGCAATAATCGCCGCACTGGTTTGGGCGATACTGTTGTTGCACTTTCTACCTCATCAGGAGGGGTCAATGGGATCAGACCTGGGGGTCCTTGAGTTTCACTGGAAGCTGTGCTGGCCAAATCTGTGGGTGACAACAGGTCTTTTGGCACGGGATCAGCCATGTCATTGTCCAGCATTGGCCGAACCGCCCGACCCACGTTCGTTGGCTGGGATGACATGAATATGGGCACACTCACATGCTCTGGGTAGTGCTCTTGCATGGACAGTGAGGGAGCATTCCATAGTGTGCGGAACACCTTGTAGGGCATATGCTCAAGAAGGAGGCATCTCGACTTTCGACAAAACAGTGATTTGTGGGGTCCCAAAACCGCCATGCCTTGGAGGCATGAGACACCCCAACAAAGACACACCAACGACCACTCGGACTCAGTTTATTCTCCCGTTGTGGTGGTGCAAACCAGACACATGCCATTGTACCCCATACCCTGGCAGGCCTCAGATCAGCCTTCTCTTTAAACCAACGTTCCCAGGGTGTGAAAGACTTGGGCAGTGGCCCTTGTGGAACACGGGTCCATACCCAGATGATATACTTCACAGCTTCTTCCCAAAACCCAAAGGGCAGGCCAGACTCGGTCAGCAGTGTGCTCAGTGCATCACCAAGGGTTCTGTGCCAACGTTCAGCCACCCCATTTTTTTGTGGGGTGTAGGGTGCGGTGGACTGATGTTCAACTCCTCTCATTTTCAGTTCTGATGTCAGTGTACCTAGGAACTCTCCTCCTATGTCCGTTCTCAGCTTCAACAATGAGCAACCTGTCTGTCTCTCTGCCAGCGGAATCCATTAAGTAACTGCACGCTGAGCGTCTGCTTTGGTTTTTAGCAGGAAGGCCCAACGAAAACGACTATAATCATTGGTCAAGGTTAAGACATACAGTGAAGCATACTGGACTGACGGAATTGGCATGGGACCTGTCAGATCCGCATGGACCAGTGCAAGAGGCCTTGTAGTGACACTGTCTGATTTGGGAAAGCTTTGCCTGTGGGCCTTCCCTTCGTGACACTCAAGAATGTGCTTGCTTGGAGGCCGTGTGGACACTCACTGGGGAGGAGGCCGTATGCTGGGATGTGTTTTAGCAAATCAGCAACTGTCTCTGTGTTGATGTGTGCACGATGGTGATGAATTAGCTCTGTATGTGTTGCGTCAGTGCCAGTGAGAACGTGCACTTGGGGACGGTTGACCTGTGACTGGACGAAGGGGAACAGGGTCAGTTTGTACAGCATGTCAGTATGCAGCGGCCCATCAGCCAACAACGGACCAGATGCATCAAATAGCATGCAGCGTTGCCTCTGTGTAAGTGCAGACACATTGGCCTGCTAGTCTAGTTGTCCCCGGGACAGCAAGTTGACTTTCAACAACGTCACATACAAGACACCAGTCAACACAACACTCCGCCTGGTGCTTGAAGCCCCACAGTTCCCACAGCTTCCACAGGCAGCACTTCCCCGGACCCAGTCTTCACACCCTCAACATTATGTGTGGCGTGTAGTGTCACAAATAGCTGACGATGCGGCGACATATGATGCAAGGCAGCAGTGTCAAACAACCATTCATGCATGGGTAATGTGTGATTGGTGGTAATGTGTGTGTCCCAACTTCTGACCTGGCGGTTGAGATGTGGCAGTCGGTTCTGGTGTGTGCAGCTCTGTGGGCGCACCCCACCCGGATGCAGGTGGCAGGACCATCGGCTACTGTGACTCTGACGTCTCAGCGTACACTCTCTGCGCCCATGCTGGAACCGGGGCGGGCGCACTGGCATAAGGAGGCATGAGGTAGGTCCCCTGATACGGTGGTAGAGATGGAGCTACTGATGGATATATGGGCGGCTACAGCTGTGGTGGACCAAACGTTGCCGCCCCAAAGGGTGCCAGCGCCCGAGGCCCTACCACAGCCTGAGTCGCCCATGCTGGAGTGTGCAGATGCTGGGCGGGGTGAGCGAGCGGCGGCGGTGGCTGGCCCACTGTTGGTCGTGTCTGTTTTGTAGCGTGGATCATGATGCGCTGAAGAGCAGGACACGCCCTCCAGTAGTGACCCGGCTGTCCGCAGTAGTTGCAGGTCCTGTTTCCTGCTCCCTGACCGCGACCGCGACCCCCGTCCCCTTGGCCGCCATGGCCTTGTCCGCCTCCTCGGCCTCCCCTGCCTCCTCCTCCCCACTCATGGTGCGATGGAAGAGTGGTGCCTCCTCCCTGATGCGCGAACACACTTGCTGCTGCGCTCTCATCTTTCAGAATGTCTTCGTAGTTGCACAACTCCTCAAACACCTCTGCTAGGTCAGTGTTCTCAGTATCCGCAACCTTCAACTTCCGAAGCAATCTGTGCCGGAAGTCCTTGTACTGTTCCCCAAGATACAGAAGGACTTGGTCCAGCCACTCTAAGATGGTATAGGCTGCACCGAGACCAAGGATCCGCCGGCAAAGGTCCATGGCGGCATCCCAATACTTGGCAACAGGGACACCCGGCTTGGGTTGAAGATAGCGAGGCTTCTCGTCCAGAGCGATGACCAAAGCCATTTCCTGCTCCTCTTTTCGCGTGATCAAGTGTTTCCACGCCTCGTGTGGTCGAGGCTCCCCGCTGCAAGGGTTGTTAGGGTCCTCTCCTTTGCCTCCAAAGCGGAAGTGACACACTGAGTATTGCTGGTCCTCTGGGAGCACACGGACCATGGCGTTGTAGGCTCTAAGGAGCACCCGCGGGTCGGTGTTCTCTGGCGGTGGAGCTAGATAACAGTCCTCAAGACCATGCTCCGCCGCCCATGACAGGAACACGTCCTTCCATGACAGGAAATCACGTGCGCCTAGCAGTGGCGGTGTCAAGTCTTTGTGTGACAGGACCTTTCTGAGGTCGTCCCAGGTCATTCCGGTTAAGGTGGCCCCAGCGCCAGCGCCGGTGTTAGCTGCAGCGTCGCCACCAGCCCGCCCCTCCGGCATGGATTCTGCTGCACTCATGGCTCCTAGCAGCGTCCGTGAGAGCTACTAGAGCAAGCTAGCTCTGCCGTCTGGTAGTTTTGTTGCCGAAGAAAATTTCGGCAGCAATTCAACGGGTCCGCTTTGGGCCCAGTTTTATGCCGCGAGCCCGAAGCTCGTTGGGAAACGCTGTTCTTGACCTCAAGACAGCTGGNGCCCTTCCCCTTTCTCTCCTGCCGCTTCCACACTCTTAGCACGGCCTAGGGTTGGGCTATGATGTTACAGGTATCGTGTGCAGCTTGCTACCACAGCAGCCGCGCGGATCTATTCTACGTTCTCCCTCTCCTTGTCTCCTTCCTCATCAACCTCGTCACCATCCTTTCTTCTTCCACCTCCACCCTCTTGGCGCGGCCTAGGGCAGGCCTTTCGACGTCCCTGATGTCGTGCGCGGCCTTCTGGGACAGCAGCCGCGCGGATTGACTACGTGATTCCCCTCTTTTGGAATTTTATCCCTCAAATGGGCCTCCTCCCTCTCTTCTGCCGCCTCCTTACGCATGGTGCAGCCTAGGGCTGGGAAAACGACGAACCTAGTGCTTCGCACGGCCTGCTTTCATGGCAGCCGCGCGGATCTACTTCCACGCGCTACTCGGCCGTCCCTTATTTCACCTGGCGCCGAATCCACCCGCCACTGTTTGAAGACGAACCTTGCTCTGATACCATCACAATCTTGCTGCGGTTCCAATGCATATACTGTTCAGCAAACGGTGATGTATGGTGCACAGTTGCTCTAAGTTAGTGCACAGCCATGGCGGGTGGAAAAAACACAAGTAACAGCTCATAGAGCTGTTACGGGTGGAAGCTCACTAGTCGAGCTCCACCCGTCGGCCGGCGAGCGGAGCTCGCCGGCCGAATCGGGGTGAATGCCCTCGGAACCCCAAAACCAAGCAGGCAAGGCCTCGCCCGATCCATTCTTACCTATGTCACCATGTAACTGACATATTCTGTCTCTATCCTCATACGAAGTTACGTGTCACAAATAGGTGTGGTAGCACAAGACCTAAAGTATGTCACTTATAGCTAAGTCCTAAAAACAGGTTTGGCATTGGAAACTAAACATGAGAGGGCGTCGCCGAGCTCTGGCAAGAATGGGCCATGCGAGCAGGATGGAGGCAACCACGCGTGCGGAGCTTGAGGGTTGCGTGTCGTCACGGTGCGTCGCCTCCACTCCTTGCACCAGCATGCTCTGCGCACTCACAGCCACACAAGAAATATGTACAGTAAGAGATTAACACCCCCTTCCCCACGTCGGATTGAATTGGGGTTTTTGATTTTTTTCCTCCGATGTAAGAAATACATATGTGATTTCTTGTGGTTGTCTACCCACAGAAATTGCCAATGCACTCGCCAGATACAGTTTACACTTCTGAGGGAGTGAGATCGTCTCCCCCCTCCCATGCGAAGTGCAAGTGTATCAGGGGTGTGTATCGGGCTGTGTATTTGGAGGATAAGTCAACTTAATGCACAATTGTGCAAATACACTTGTGATACAGTCCCCCAATACACCCGCTGTGTTGGGGGGGGGGGGGACTTTGAGTTGGAATGCCGTTTGTATCCTTCCTAAAACGAATCGTGTGCATATGCAAGTTCTTGCTTCTTTATTTTTAAGAGAATACACTTGATCATTCTGTTTTTTTTTCTATCCACTTCAGTTACCAATACAAACCCAATACACTTGTCACCTTTTACGGAGGGATTTGGACAATACGTACTCCCCCTCCCCAGCCGATGTCGAAGTGTATCGGAGGCGTGAATTCGGAGGCGTATCTGGAGGGGGTTCGACTTAGTGCACGTGTATAAGTACACTTGTGTCTTATTTTTACTGTATGCAAGAAACACCATCGGATAGAGTCCCCCAACACACTCGCTTGGTCTAGGGGGAGGGGGTGAAGGACTTCCGGTGGAGGTGACGTTTCTGATCTCGCAATGTGCGCAAGCAAATTTTGCTCATTAATAAGTTAAAATAAATTTGCTCTTCTCCAAACCGTCAACATATAACGACAGACGCTCCACATTGATTTTCATTACAATATAGAAGAGTACACATATGTATTCTTTTGGATGTCGATCTGCTACAATTACAAATATGTACACCACACACATTTCTACTTTTTGAGGTAGAGGGGGGGTGGGGAGAGGTCGTCCTCCCCCCCACAATACTAATTGCATTGGAGGAGAGTACTGGGAGGTGTACCTGAAAGGGTTATGAATTAGTAAACATGTGTATAGATACACTTGTGTACGATTTTGAGCAAGCTTACGATACAAACCCCAATACACTCAACCAATACATTTGACATAGTGGGGAGGGGAGCAAGACAGGAAAATATGTATGTTTGAAAATTCTAGGATCTCTATAATACACTACTTGTTACGTCGTCCAAATATGTTTTTGTGTTGACTTCGAGCGAATCATGCTAATGCCACTTGTGAACTTTAAGAAAAGTAAATGTATGTCCTGTTTACCTACAAATAGTGATCTCTATTTTGTTTCTTGATTTTGGTCACTTATATGAAAGAATTTGGTTAGTGTTTAAACAATTAAGTATATTCTTAAATTGATGGGACATACTTATTTGAAATTATTTCAACAATTATGCAAACTTCTTCGAAAACAAAATCACACTTACAATGCAAAATTAGGGATTTAACAAGCGGATACATGCTAGTAAACTTCTGGGATATGAAGATAATAGAAGTGTAGTACACATAGGTAATCAAGTGTATGAAATGTGGGTGATTAACCATAACTCAGTCAAAGCTCCCAATGTACTCTGGCCCCAATGCCCTCTTGTTGATGGAGTGGCGAGAGGAGTAGCAGTAGGTGAGGCTCCTCATTTTCCTGCTATTTTTGGTGCTATTTTTTATTGACCATACCTCGACCCTCCGAACCCTTGGCCCCACAACCTCACAATGTATAGCCTGTCATGGAAGTCTTGGTACTCCTCCTTTGCCCCTTGTCTCCATTCCTTGAGCCTTTATTGGCATTTCCAATCATGCTCGTCTGGATGTCGTACCTCTGGGCATCTCTGTGGGTCCTTGGCGTTCCTATACAAACCTAGTAACCACCATCAGAGGAAATCCTCTGCAATCGCGTGTACTCAAATTCCTCGTTGTTTGGCATCACCCATGGTTGGCCCGTGTCATCCCTTGTGCCACCCCTGAGTCGGGTAGTGTGCTCCTGTCCCCCTTTCACCTCCTTTTTGGCATGCTCTGCTCCAGGGGTACCTTCCTGAAAGGAGACCCTCTCCTCTCTAGATGGCTCATGTACCAATTGGTCTTGCTCTCGCTGACAGTATCGCCACGGATTGATCCGATGAGCCTGGTAATGTGCCGCCCGCTCCTGTTGTCTCCGCAACCACTTTATGTGCAACCACTCAACCCCAAAAATCTTTTCCGGGTTTGCGAGTCTNTAGTGCGGTCCCAACGTTGGTGTGATCTTCTCTAGTGGTTCATGTCTTTTGTTTTGGGTGAATCTGAGACTACACGTGAGCTTTCTGGTCGCCTCACGCTATGTGAGCAAGAATCTAGAGACAATCAGTTTGTGAAGAGAATAACGGCATTTTGCGTTGGTGCTTGTACATGGACATGATCAGAACATTCATAGGGCTAGTCACGAGCTCTCCAATGCACCAAACCGTGCGTGATTTGGCCAAGCGTAGCCCAAGTTACGCTTGCCAAAGTGCAAGTCTCACCCACCACAGAAACGCCTACCAGCTACATGGTGCGCACATGCCGTGGCACCTTCCTTCACGTGCAAAATGCCTTTTACAAGGCGCAGATACCAATGCACGTGATGTAGGGGTCCCCTGCAATATTTCGACGTACCTCTGCCACTTTTGGGTCGAGTTTGGTGATGGGGTGTGACGAGGTTTGAATCCTGTCCGCGGACCTGAAGTCAGAATTTTGACCGTCTTTGAGTAACAAAACATACTACTGAGTTTCGGACGCCGAGGCAGGAAAATGGCTATCCCTCAAGAACAACCTGCACAACTGGATCCAGTGGATTATCCACCGGACGCCTCGGCAATCTTTCCAGAGCAAAATCTCCAGATGGACATTTGTTACTCGGTCCGGTCGATTATTCACCGGAAGTCGAGTCGCGGCCGGCTTCCAGAGCCGCCGCGCACACCCCAACTTTGGAAGCACATATCTCCCTCGTTACTTGTCCGATTCCGTACAACTTCCACGAGATTGAGCGACTCATCAACTTTTAGGGGCAATCCTCCATTTTTGGATCTGACCAATCCTCGAGCCGCTAGATCCAGCTACGAGGATTTTCCTCTCTCTGGCGGCTCATCAACGCCTCCTTGCGGCGCACTTGGGCACGCGGAGGGGCAAATTTTCAATGTTCCCCCCCTTGTACCTTCCATGCCCGCTGCTCCAGCTTGCTCTCACTCATCTTCCATTACGCCCTCCAGCCCATCATAGCTGGTCATTCCAAGCCCGACCACGCTCATCGCATGCCGTTCTGTGGGTTGCGCATTGGTTAAGAAATTCGCAAGCATGTTGTGCATGCTGTAGTGCTGTAGCACCACCTGCCCTTTCTCAACGATGTCCCATGCGTGATGATAACGTACGTTGATGTGCTTCGTCCTCCTGTACTGCGTCGGGTTGTTCGTCAGTGAGATGGAGTCGGTGTTGTCCTCTTGTACCACCGTAGGCTCTTGTTGTGGCACACCCAGCTCTCCCAGCAACCTGCGTAGCCACACCACCTCCTTGACCACCTCGACCAATGCAATGTACTCTGCTTTCACTGTGGAGGTGGCGACACACTCCTGGCTTCCTGCTGCACCACGAGACCGCTACACTAGTGAGGAATAACACGTAGCCAGATGTGGACTTTCGCTTGTCCACATCGCCAGCGTAGTCTGTATCTGTGTAGCAGACCAGATGCAAAGGGTCATCCGCCCCTTGCCGTCAAACCTCAGGCGCGTGTGCCACGTCGCCTGTAGGTAGCGGAGGATGCGCTTGATAGCCTACCAATGTAGTGGTCCAAGATCGGCCACGTACCTGCTCACTTGGCCCACCACGTAGGCTAGGTACGGTCAAGTCCCCACCATGGCGTACATGAGGCTGCCCACAACTGATTGGTAGGGCATCCCTGCCATATCCTCCCACTATTCTTTTGCTTGCGGCACCATTGTCGCACTCTGTTCACAGGTCGTGAAGACAAGACTGCAGACTGGTTCGTAGTCCTCCATACTGTACTGCTTCAACACCTCGGCCAAGTATTTGGCCTGTCCCAACTCAAGCGTGCATGCCCTTCAGTTCCACGTAATGCTCATCCCGTAGTAAAACTCCAGCTCCCCCACGTCCAACATCTGGAACACGCTGCTTAGTTGCTCTTTCAGCTATTGTAGGCACGGCATGTCTGAGTCGCACAGGATTAGATCATCTACGTAAAGTGCAACGATCTGATGGAGCTTCTTGTTGCGCCGCACATACATGCTGTGATCCAAATCACAGCGCTTGAAGCCGAATTGTGCCATGAAGCTGTTTATGTAATGATACCAGCATCGGGGCAATTGTTTTAGCTCTTACAAGGACTTCCACAGCTTGCATACCTTGCACCCCGACGCCTCCACCCCCTTCAGGCACCTCCATGCAGATTTCTTTGTCGAGGATGCCGTTGAGGAAGGCCGTCTTTGCGTCCATCTGGAAGAGCTCCATATCCTTCGCGGCTGCCACCGAAAGGATCATCCGGATGCTTGTGAACTTTGCAACAAAGGATAACATCTCATCGTAGTGCTCGTCCTTACGCTTTGCGTGTCCCTTCGCCATGGGCCATGCTTTGTACTTGTCCACCACACTTCGTGAATTTGAACTTAAAGACCCACTTGGAGCCGATGACCTTGGCGTCTTTCAGCTTATTAACCAGCTCTCATGTGTCGTTTTTAGCAATGGATGCCAACTCCGACTTGATGGCGGCGTCCCAGTCCTCCCCCTTGGGCCGCGCAAGTACCTCTTCCACTGTTGTCGGCTCCGTTGATGCAGCCAGCATGTACCGCGCCATGTTGATCCATCGACCGGTGCCTGTGTCAAAGCGCTTCTCTGCTCTCCGATGCCTTCTGCTGCGGCGTGGTAGTTTTGGTGGTGCCTCACGTCAGGAGGATTTTTCTGTGACGCATGACACAAACTCTGCCAGGAGTTCGCGCTTTGGCACCCGTAGTGCCTCCTCCGACGGATCTTTCCACCGAATCTCCAGCCCAACTACATCGTCATTGGAGTCCTCTACTTTGGCTGCTGCACCTGCTGCACCACCGCGCTCCCACGCCGCATCCTCGACCTCCGCGTCCGCCGGCTTCTTCTTGTACTCAAGGCGCTAGAACCACTCCTCTCTGTTTTGGAGTGTTCCCAACGCTCATGTCGTTGTTGATCCTGCTGAAGCTCTACTGCTTGTAAAACTCACGGTCACAGCTGCAAATGATCTCTTACGTGCGCGGGTCCCAGAGCTGATGCGCCTTTTGCATGCTCTCGTAGCCGAGGAACAAGCACGGCTTTGCCCGCGATTCTAGCTTGCTGTCGAGTCACTGCGCCTCCTGCACCATTGCGTACACCTTGTACCCGAACACATTCAGGTACGCCACGTTTGGCTTGCACCCGCTCCAAACCTCTTGTAGCGTCTTCCAGCTGCCCTTACCCTTTACCACCGCTATTGGGATGAGGTTGATGGTGTAGCTCGCTGTACGAACAGCCTCCGCCTAGTACCCTCATGGCAACCCCCCATCCACGAGCATGATCCGCACCATGTTTAGCAGCGTCTGGTTCGCCTGCTCCACCACTCCGTTGGACTGTGACAAGTACGGCGTAGTGGGTTCCCACTTGATTCCTTGTTGCTTCATCCACCCGCTGCAGCCCATGTACTCTTCGCCATTGTTGTTGCATAGTGCTCTGACCTTCCAGCTAGTCTGCCTCTCCACCGTTGCAACGTACTCCTTCAGCCGGTCCATGACCTCACCTTTCTGCTTCATGAAGTACACGTAGAGATTCCTGCTATAGTCATTGATGAAGGTGACAAAGTATTTCAGGCCGCTGTTTGACGATGTTTCGAATGATCCGCACACGTCACTGTGCACGACCTCCAGCAGGTCCTTTGCACGAGTCGCGTTCTCATTAAACAACATGCAACGCGCCTTGCCCAAAATGCAAGGCTCGCAATTCTTGTGCGCTGTTTCATCTGTTGCTGCAACTCCTACACTGTCGATGATGAGTCCGTGCACCATGTGGCGCTTCGCCATCTCCTGAATGATTGCGGACGCTGAATGCCCCAACCGTCGGTGCTAGTGCTCCAGATGAGCAACTCCTTCCTTGGCCATGTTGACGACGCGCTCCTGCGAGTCTGCTACGTCCGATGACATGGGGATCACCTAGGTATCCATAATGTAGAGAGCGCCCTTGCACTTCGCCTCCAACACGACCTCGCCGCCGTCGTCGTTGCGCACCACTGTGCCTTTCCTGCAGAAGAGCACCTCATACCCCTTCTTTTTTCAAGTGGCTTACACTTAGAATGTCAGCCAAGCCGGGGATGTACTCCACATCACGGATTGTACACAACTCCTTCTTACGACCCACCACGACTTCCACCTCCACGTCGCCTTGGCCGGCCGCTGGCTTGACGTTGTCGTTCGTGACCACCATTGACTTGGAGGACTTCTCGTAGGTAACGAACCCCACCTTCTCGACCTGGGTGTGCTCCTCGGCCCCAGAATCTAGGCACCGTCTATAAGCCTTCTTTAGGAAGTGACTCTTGTTGTCGTTGAGGAGTGACCTGCCTTTGGTATTTTTGGCGCCAGCCTTTGCCTCCTCCGGGCACTCACAGGCCCAATGGCCCTCCTTGTTCAAGTTGCGGCACGCACCTTTCTTGGCACCCTTCTTGTAGCTACCCTTTTTGCCGCCTCCGTTGCCCTCGCTTCCGCCACCACGTGTTTTGGTGACGAGGGCCAATGAGGAAGACGAGGAATCCCTGCAGCTCCGGTGCTATGCCTCGTTGCAGATGTACTCTACGACCACACCGTAGGTGAGCTTGTCCTCCAGCCATCCTCCAAGGACGGTGATTAGGAGACCCAAACTTTCAGGCTGGGCCATGAGGAGGGCCATCGCTTGTAACAGCGTATCGATCTTCCACCCTACGTCGGTGCATTTTGAGGCGAGCGGCTCGATCTGCTGCAAGGCGGAGATGACATCATCTTCCTCGATTCTCACCATGAGGAGCCGCTTCATCCCGATGATTTTGTTCGCGAGCAACTTGGATAAGTGAATGACGCAAAGTTTTTGCCACGCTTCGGCTGCCAAATAACAGCCTTGGCATTTATGGTCAATCACCCCAAAAGTACACACTGATAAACTAGTGTACAAAATCGGAACATATGTGGAGGATGTTTCCAGGAAATTTACTGCCATTAATAGGAATGGTTCATGGAAGTTTCGTGTTCATCCTAAATACACAGATATTTCTGTGTTCATTACATTGGAAGTTTCATCGAACTTCCGTCAAGTTCTGATATCATTTAAAATATTTTAGAATAATAATACTTTTGCATTGTGAACAACGCACAGGTAAAACAAATACTATTATTTCAATCTGACCCATTTTCAGCTGCTCCAATATTAGTGTTATGCTTGGTTTATGTTACCATACCTATTTGGGTCGTCCTTTCCTGGCATGCATTATTCAGGCCTTTCTTGTCCGTTGACAGAGCATACCTAATTTGACTATTCGGGTCCACATAATACACTCGACCGCGAGTGTACAGGGCGATTTCGCCCACGAAGAAAGACCTCGCCGACTTTGATGGCGAGGTCGCTCGCGTCTGACATCGGCGTTGCCGATGTCAGACGCGAGCAGTCTCGCAAAGAAACTGCGAGGAAAAAATCGTGGGCACCTGTCGGGCCCTGCGATCGCAGGACCCGGCAGGTTCCCTTTCGTTTACCGAGGAAGGCGGCGTTCACCAATACACAAGTTGTATTTTTCAATATCTACCCACGACACTCTCCGCTACACCGCCCCAATACACTTTCGATATCGAGGGGGGGTATGGACGGCCCCTCCCCCCCCCAAAGTCGAAAGTGTATTGGGGTGGTGTATCGGAGACTGTATCTGAGGGGTATTGACTTTTTCAACTTGTGTATAACAAGTGATGACCAAATAATTGTACACAAGTTTGTCGTCGATAGACATATACGATACACTTTACGATACACCCCCCCAATACAATTCACGTGTTTTTGGGGGGAGGGTGGCTTGCGAGATGGAACATTGGAATACATACGTTTCAACACTTTGCATTTCCACGATACACCACACGATACACTCCCCAGATACACTCGAGGTCCTTTGGGG
>SZWC01006556.1:48492-60006 GCA_023375785.1 Penium margaritaceum
ATCAGCATGCAAGACAAGTCCTTTTATAGCTGTCTGTCCAGTCCTAGAACTCAAAAGCACATTCCTGGGAAGTGGCCTGAACCAGCCACGTCACCAGTAGACTTGCACTGTGGGCTTGACACATAAGCATCCTAGTGTCAAGGTGACAGACCAACCATGTAGCGTCCAAGAAGCTACGGACTTTCTTTCTTTGAAGCTTCCACAGCAAACAAGATATGCATGGGGCCAGGATCGACCTCATGACCTCTCACTTGGCCAAATCAACAAAATGGCCAAGGTAACCACTCACCCACATGGTGTACTCACAGGTCATATCTCACAAGAGACAGAGCATAGTTGAGTCACACTACAACAGATCTAGGGGTCATACCTCCACAAGGGGCAGAGCATTCCTGATCCGTCCTACAACACTGAACAAGGGGCAAAAACATTCAACACGAATTTGATGGTGGACCTCGATCGCGTGTGCATCGGCACAAGCCACGGCCTCCTGCAGCCTTGCAGCCTCGCCGCGCAGGTCAGTCGTAGGATCATCTGTCGCCTTGTCGCCAGCTCCTGGCAGGGCGTCCACACTAGACAACGCGACGACATCTGTAGTGTCTGCATCTGTAGGAGGTACTACTGTGGAGGCACCGACTACTACTGACACATCTGTCACTCGGCCGTCGACTGCTGGTCGAACATCGACATCCGTTGGTGAATCTGCCTTTGCCGTATCGTCGCAATCATCGGGAGCCCGTACAACATCCTAGGGCTCCTCCTAGCCCCTGGTGCGCAACAAATCATCCACATGTTTTTTAACGTCTGCCCGTCCCCGTCGTGTATCCTGTAAAGACCTCTCAGCTGCCTCAAGACGCGTGTGTACATCCTCCACGTACTCCTCGGCAACTCTTTGTGCTAGAACATCCACAGTGTAACAACGGCTACTGGCCTCCCGAAGCTCGGCCATGAGACCTTCCACGAGCGCGTCCACTCGACCCAAGATTGCCTCCTGCTCATAGACTGCAGAGCGGAGGCGCTCGGGTACAGGAATTGTAGCTCAGACATGTGTAGTTATGCTATCAAATGGAATCTCCATGGTGTCAACGATGCCGGTCAGGGCAGCCATGAGCCGAAGGTCCGCGCCTCGCTCTGCATCCTCCATAGTAGGTGCACCTATAGGGGTGACTGCTGCATGCTCATTACATGCTGCAGACACAACCGCAACTCGGCTATCAGCAGTGTCGACCATGGTAACGGCTGCTCCTATACGGGCCGCCGTTGCTGAGACATCCACTGATGTCTCCTCCTCCAACTGTCTGCGCAAGCCTGACCACCTCCACACTACACCGTGCAATGTCCACTCAGCAGCCTTGAGGCGCATGTAGACACCCTCGATGTCTACTGCCGCTACCCGACGACCCGTAGCATCTAGGATGCTCCAACGTGTGCTCACTGCACGCAGCTCAAGCGTGAGGTCTTGCAGGAGCATGTCCGCACGTGCCACTGCATCATCTTGTTTGCGAAGCGCAGAGCATAAGGGCCGGCTCGGCTGCTGGTGCATCAGCTACTACTCAAGTTGCTTCCTCCGCAACGACTATACCTACACAGACAGTTGTAGCAATGGTGCCAGCCATAGCGGACGTGCTCTCAACCTCGACGTCTCCTGCCTCTCTGGGTGCCCTCCTCATATGTGTACCTGCAATGAGTGATATTGCGGCTGAGGGAGCGTCTACCCTTGTGGAGGCCGTACTGGCTGCTACAAGGGCGACGACCATCGTGGTCAATGCACCAACAAAGGCATCCACTACCGTCGTCCTGTCTGTAGCAACCATTGGTACTACTGCTCCTGCCATGTCGTCAGTGGCTATCGACAAGCCCAGTGCCTGGACGTCTGCTCCAAGGTTGTCAGCTGTCATTGCCACTAGTGCTACTGCCTCGTCTACTGCTACTGCCACATCTGCCACATTGGTCGCTGTCACTGTAGCGTCATCTGCAGTCTCCATCCCCATCTCCATCGCTACGTCAGCCTCTAACTCTGCGTCAAACCACTCGTCTGCCTCGGACTCTGCGTCGGACCACTCCTCGGATGACTCGTCCTCACTTAGAGTGCCCCTTTGTGCACCACCATCTATCGCATCCCTCTTGCACTCTCCGGTGGTCGTCGGCCGACACTCCATCCCCCCCTCGACCGACACACCGGCAAAGGCTGGGAAGGGGTGCTGCACCAACCTTGTGACCAGGGACGAGAGAGTGAGCTCCGCGGTAATGTCTGCCACTCTTGCTACTGCCGATATCTCCTAGGCACATCTAGCCAAACGTGTTGTCCACTGTCTCGTGTGCCGAGTGCGAGCGCGACGAGCGTGAGCTGAAGGGACTACCACAGAAATGGAGGGGTCAGAGGTCAGAATGACTCCAACTAAGTCTAGGACAGAGCGGAGGGTGTCAGATGTGGAGCTCAGGTTGGGAAGCGTGGCACCGTCAGGTGACACCACTGAAGGAGGTGAGGATAGCGAGGAGGAACATGTGGGTGTCTGCTGCGACATGGTGGCAATGACCCGCTCAGAGACCACATGGTCTGTGAGCTGTTGTACCATGTGCTTTAGATCCTGGAGCTCGGCGTACAACACCGCCATAGCTCCACTGAGGGGTGCCATGGTATCGGCCAACAACGTCTCTGAGTCGGATGGTAAAGAAGAAGGGTGAGACCGTATCCAGGGCGGTTGCCACCCAGCAGAGAGGTGGCGACACTGGCACCAGCCATGGTGCCGATCGCCACAATAGTTGCAGGCAAAAATGTTAGACGCCTGAGGCATGTGCCATGACTGCAAATGCCACTGTGGACGCAGCTCCTGCCATGCATGTAGTGCCGGTGCCCACCATGACGCCGATCGCGCTCCCTGCTACGCCAGTGTGCTCATCTCAGGAGCCTAGCATGTTGGATATGGGGTGCCAAAAAAGTGACCAAAGTGGGTTGCTCAATTAAAATCATCAGGTCACAAAAGTAATAAAGGATGATTTTCTGGTTCTGTAGCACTTTACGGAACTCGATTCGGAGTCTGCTTGAGGGAGATATGGATGTTCAAGGTTTGGTGGCAATGGGTCCTGTTCAAGTGACGGCTCCTGCACTACCAGCACCAATGACGGCCACAATTATTGGCCAGGGAGGTTTGGAGCGGCCTTCAAGGTAGAAAGGCAGTAGGAGGACCTTCAGGGAGCTTCAAGGAAGGTCCCCACCAAGATTATTGGTTGTGCACATGGCAGGGATGGTAATTATCTTGTGTGAGAGTGTGACTGACGCTCATCCCGCTAGGAGGTGAACTTTGACAGAGTGGTTCTTCCAGCTCCATGTGCCAAATGAGGCGTACTTAGGCTTGTTAGAAAGCTGTGCTAACTTACCTTCTCACTCAAGAGTCGATTGAGATATTCATTTTCTTTGCAAACCTACAGTCGCTTTCGTAATTTCTGTCTGTGCAACCTGCAACTCCCTCTCACAAACAGTTGGTCCTACCTAGGCGGCTCTTGGTGAGCCTGATCACCTCCCTGAGGGCTGCCCCAGTTTCTATCAGTGGTATCAGAGCTAGAACAAGGCTTTGTCTCATCCTTGAGGCATTCCTTGCATCCTTTTGTGTGAGAGAGCCGTCTGTGGACTGAACGTTGCACTGTTATGGCGACATCCGCTTCTGTGGTGGCCGGCGTCAACATCGCCAAGTTCGAAGGCAAGAACTTCTTCAACTGGAGCAACAACATGAAGATGGTGCTGATGGAGAAGGGTCTGTGGAGCCAGGTGGATGAGAAGGAGAAGGAACCAGCAGAAAGCTCCCTCTCTCCTGGCGAGGCCCGTACCTACCGCGAGAAGCGTGACCGCGCCCTCGCAACCATCTACCTCCACCTCGCCGAACGGCAGCAACTCCTTGTCCGTGGCATCCTCACGCCAAAGGANACTATTATGGCGACATCCGCTTCTGTGGTGGCCGGCGTCAACATCGCCAAGTTCGAAGGCAAGAACTTCTTCAACTGGAGCAACAACATGAAGATGGTGCTGATGGAGAAGGGTCTGTGGAGCCAGGTGGATGAGAAGGAGAAGGAACCAGCAGAAAGCTCCCTCTCTCCTGGCGAGGCCTGTACCTACCGTGAGAAGCGTGACCGCGCCCTCGCAACCATCTACCTCCACCTCGCCGAACGGCAGCAACTCCTTGTCCGTGGCATCCTCATGCCAAAGGACGTTTGGAAAAAGCTTGAGTCCACTTATTCTTCCAAGTCAATCCTCATGAACATGCAGCTGCGTCGTCGCTTTCACACTGTGAAGATGGATGCATTCGGATCCATGATTGACTACATCAACATGGTGAAGTCTCTCTCTGACCAGCTTGCTGCGATTGAGAACCCTGTCAAGGAGCGTGTTCTCATGCTAATCATCGTCTCTGGCCTTCCTAGCAGTTACGCTCCTCTCATTTTTGCCCTGGAACAGCGCGGCGACAAGCCCTCCCTCAACGATGTGGAGGAAAGCCTGCTGTTTGAGGAGGAGCGGCGCAAGGGAGAGGAGAGCGAAAGCGGACTGGACGTCGCTCTCATCACCAACTCCGGTCATGGGGGTGGTACTGCACCAAGCAGGGGCAATGGCGGAGGAAGGAAGAAGAAGGGGAACTGCCACTACTGCAAGAAGCCGGGCCATTGGGCGCGCGAATGCCGCAAGAAGAAGGCGGACCTTGCGGCTGGAGTGGGAGCGGGAAAGCATTCCGACGCTTCCGCGAAGGCAGCAAATTGGGAGAGTGGATTTGTGACCACCATCTGGGTACTGCACGTCTTGGACAACTCCGTCTTGTTCTGGATCATCAACTCAGGAGCCATGTGGCACATGACATGTCGCCGGGAGTGATTCGTCGTCTACACCGCCATCGAGCCTCGTCAGGTGTACATGGGGGACAATCATGTGCAAATGGCGGTTAGGGAGGGTGAGATTGTTTTTTGTGCTTCCGTTGAGGGTAAGCACATCGGACATTCTGTGAAGGGGGTGCTCCATGTTCCGGGGTTGGCAGTTAACCTCCTTTCTGTCTCATTTCTCATCTCTGAGGCATGCAGGTTTGCTTTTAGAATGGTGGCTGCACGATCTCTGCCCGTGCGGGCAGTGTGCTCGCAAAAGCGAAGAAGAGGACGGTCTTTACTGCCTCTACGTGGTGTCGGAGAAGGAAGCCGAATCAGCGTTGGCGGCGAGATAGGGAAAACACGACATCAGCCTGTGGAACGCCAGTTCGGTCACCTCGGCTTTGGCGCCATCATCTCCATGCAGCAGATGGTCCGTGGCCTGGAGCTCAAGGGGGTGAAGCAGCCTGGTGCATCGTCTTGTGAGAGCTGCATTGAAGGGAAGGAAGCCCGCGCTGCTTTCACGGGGGAAGGGAAGGGGGAGGCTGAGCTTCTCTCACTCGTTCACTCTGATTTGTGAGTCCTATGCCATCACAGTCCCTATCCGGCAAGTTGTACTTTGTCACGTTCATTGATGACAAGTCGAGGAAGACATGGGTGTCCTTCTTGGCTGGCAAAGAAGAGTGCTTTGATGCTTTGAAAGTGTGGATTGTTGCTGCACAGAATGAGAGTGGTAGGCGGTTGAAGGTGTTTCGCATCGATGGTGGAGGAGAGTACCTCTCCAATGACTTCCGCACCTTCCTCAAGTGTCGCGAGATCAGGCACGAGGTCACCCCACCTAGAACACCGCAGCTGAACGGCGTGGCTGAACGCGCGAACCGCACACTCATGGAGCGTGTTCGCACCATGCTCCAAGACGCAGAGCTCCCACCAACCTTCTGGGAAGAAGCGGTCAACACTGCCGTGTACCTGAAAAACCGGAGTCCCACGCGTGCCGTGCCGCTGATGACACCGGAGGAGGCGTGGACGGAACGCAAGTCAACAGTGACGCACCTGAAAGTCTTCGGGTGTGGCGCATTCGTGCATGTGCCTACCGGCAGCTGTAACAAGCTAGACGCGGGGTATGTTCGGATGGCATCACATGGGCGCACGATCACGTGCAGCCATGTGATCGCGAGACAATTTTTCCGTTTCACGTAGATGCATGAGGATACATGCGGGAGCTACGAAGTCCGAGATCTCTAGGGTTTGCTGCCCATTGTCGACGATCGCGGTGAGTGGTGAAAGTGGGCGGGAAAAGGTGTTGGATGCGGTCAAAACGCATAGATTCCCGCGATCGCGTGCCCATGCGATGCCATCTGAACATACCCGCAAAGTCAGTGAAGGCCACCTTCCTTGGCTACGACACCATGGAATATCGCCTCTACAACCTCGCTGCACGCAAGATCATCCACAGCCATGATGTGGTCTTTCAAGAGGACGTGGAGCCCTATGTCTGCAGTTCCACTTGCTCCCACACTTGTACCTGAAGTAGGAGAAGTTCCGGTAGCAGAAGAGGACGGTGCGAAAGATGGCGGTGACAGCGGTAACGACAAGGAGGTGGAGGGAGCTGAGAAGGAGAAGGAGCCAACAGCCAAACCTGATAAGGCAAAGAAAAATACAACAGCTGCCACGACGATCCGCGCACATCAACAAAGGTGCAAAGGATAGTGGGGAGCCGCTGAGGCTATCCGAGCGCCTCGCAAGCAAACAGAGGCCGCTATAGGAGCTGGTGAACCTGTGCACTGTTCCACCACTAACAAAGTCGTCTGACCTCGAGCTTCTCCTCCTCACAGTCACCGATGACCCAGCCACATTCGTTGAAACCATGCGCAGCGCAGAGGCAGCAGATTGGCATGCCGTAGCAGACAAGGAGTATGGTGTGCTCACGAAGAACGGCACCTGGACCCTCGAGGAAGCTCCATGTGGCAGCTGGGACATCGGGTGCCGGTGGATCTTCAGGGGCAAGCATGGTGCAGATGGTAAGGTGCTCAGGTACAAAGCACGGTTGGTTGCAAAGGGGTATGCACAGACTGAGGGTGCGGGTTACAATGAGACATTTGCACCTGTCGCAAAGTTCCCATCCGTCCGAGCGATCCTTGCTCTTGCAGCTGCTATGGACTGGGAGGTGCACCAAATGGATGTGACGTGCATTTCTCAATGGTGACCTCGAGGAGGATGTGTACATGGAGCAGCCGGAGGGGTATTTGGTGGAGGGAAAGGAGCATTTGGTGTGCAAGCTTGTGAAGGCCCTCTACGGCCTGAAGCAAGCAACCACGTCAATAACAGCTGCATCAACAAGTAGCGACGGGAGCCATTGCAACAGGCGTGGCGACTGCAAGAGATGTGGCGGTGTGAACCAGCAACGGTAGCAGGGCTCGTGGGAGCAAGATCTGCAACAGCAGAAGCAGCAAGAGCAACGGTGGGAAGCTGCAGTAGCAGTGGCAGCAGGAGCCGTAGCAGCAGCAATAGTAGCAGCAAGCAACTGCAGTAGTAGCCGCGGCGGGCAGCAGCCGTAGCAGTTGCAATGGTAGCGGGTAGCTGCAGCAGCAGCGGCGATGAGGAGCAGCCACAACATTAGTTGTGGTGGCGAGCAGCTACAACAATGGCGGCGAGCAACAGCAATAGCAGTAGCAGGCAACTACAGCACTAGCAGCATTGGGTAGCATTCGTAGTAGCAGCAGCGGCAGCAGGCAGCTGTAGTAGCAGCGGCGGTGGGCAGCAGTCGGAGAAGCGGCAACGACGGCGAGCAGTTGCAGCAGTAGCGGCGGTGGGCAGCAGCCGGAGCAGAAGCAGCAACAACAGTTGTTGCAGCACCGAACCACTATAGCACCATCATCTTGCTGCAGCGGCAGCATCTTCCACATCAACTTTTGCACAGCCGAAGCAACAGCCACAGCGACAGCAGCTGCAGCAATTGTTGTAGCATCTGCAGCAGCAGTCGGTACAGCAGCTGCAGCCGTTGGGTTCGAGGAGGATCCATCGGGGGTGGGGGCCATTGGGCCCGTCGTGCTGGACGAAGGCGCGACAAAGCACCGGCCTCCTGCCGGCGTAGGAGCCGGCTCGTTCCGGCCAAACGAAGGCCTCCTGCCGGCCTAGAGGCACTAGGGAGGCTGACGGAAACCGGCCGCGCCCAGGGGAGACGCGAGTCTCCCCTTCGCACTTCGACCTATGAGAGGTCGAACACACCGACACGAGAAAAAAAAAGGAGGAATGGACACCCGAGGAGGTGGCACATGAGAAATGGGGGCACCTGAGGAAATCCCAAGAAACGTGAACGGAGAAAAAACACGGAGGCATTCGGTGCAAATAAAAAAAGGAAAAAAAAGGAGACGGGGAAGCGTAGTAGCTACTCCTGCAACGGCAACTACAGCAATTGAAACAGCCTCAAGAGCAGTAGCACAGGTGGCCCGAGACCACAGCCGTCCGCTGGCGATGGCGACTGAGGTACTAGCAGTAGCCACAGCAGCAGTGGTACCAGCAGCATTAGCGGCTGTAGTAGGTGTGGCGTGAGACCACCGTCGTCAGCATTTGACAATGGCCGCAGGCAGCAGCGAAAACAGCAGCAGTAGCATTGAAGGTGACACGAGGTCGCAAGTTGCAGTAACCGTGTGATAGAAGCACTAAAGTTGTGCAGCAGTTGCATAGCAGTGCACCATCAGCGTGGTGGTGGCCATCCTCGTGATGGCATCACAACACGTCTGAGGGACTATGCTTTGGTCTTCCACATCCCCTCGTGGCCTTGTGCCAATGGGAGCGAGTGCGTTGCACACTCACCAATGCCATGATGGAAACTGGGACAGCCCTCAGGGAGGTGATCAGGCTCACCAAGAGCCGCCTAGGCAGGACAAACTGTTTGTGAGAGGGAGTTGCAGGTTGCACAGACAGAAATTACGAAAGCGACTGTAGGTTTGCAAAGAATGCGAATGTCTCAATCCACTCTTGATTAAGAAAGTACATCAGCACAGATTTCTAACAAGCCTAACTATGCCTCATTTGGCACATGGAGCTGGAAGAACCACTCTGTGAAAGTTCACCTCTTAGCACACTCCTAGCATAGCGGGATGAGCGGCAGTCACACTCTCACACACGATAATTGACATCCATGCCATGTGCACAACCAATAATCTTGGTGGGGACCTTCCTTGAAGCTCCCTGAAGGTCCTCCTACCGCCTTTCTACCTTGAAGGCCGCTCCAAACCTCCCTGGCCAATAATTGTGGCCGTCATTGGTGCTGGTAGTGCAGGAGCCGTCACTTGAACAGGACCCATTGCCACCAAACCTTGAACATCCATATCTCCCTCAAACGGAGGGAGATATGGGGATTTTGGCACCCCATATCCAACATTCTCCCACTTTGCAAGAATAAAAATCACACAAGTCCACACTGTCCCCTCAGCTGCTGAAAGCGGTGTGCTGCCAGCAGCTTGGTCAGAAAGTCTGCCAGCATCATGCTTGAAGGGCAGAACTTGATCTGTACCACCTGCTTCGCCACGAGTTCGCGGATGAAGTGATATCGCAGATCAATGTGCTTGGTGCGGGCGTGAAACTCTGCGTTCTTGGTCAGAGCAATGGCGCTCATGTTGTCACAGTAGATTTTAGTAGCTGTGGTCTGCTGCTGTCCAAGGCTTGCTAGCAGCTCACGCAGCCACAGGGCTTCCTTTGCTGCTTTACTCAAGGTGATGTACTCAGCTTCGGTGGAGGAGAGAGCGACGCACTCTTGCTTCTCGCTCCTCCAACTGATTGCACCTCCCCCGAGTACAAACACGAACCCACTGGTCGACCTCCTTGTGTCCAGGTCACCTCCCCAATCTGCATCACTGTAGCCGATGAGGATGGAGCTGTTGTTTCCGTTGAAGTTGAGGCACAGGCTGCTGCTGCTACTGTCAAGGTAGCGCAGCACGCGCTTGACCGCCTCCCAATGCGGCATGCCCGGATTCGCGTAAAACTTGTTGAGCACTCCCACTGCTTGGCTGATGTCGAGGCGTGTGCTGACTGTTGCGTACATGAGGCTCCCAACTGCTGCTTGGTACGGCACTGCTTCCATGCGGCTGCTCTCTTGCATGCCGCGGGGAGTCTGCGTCATGCTCAGCTTCGCTCCCACTTCCAGTGGTGTTGCGGCCTTGCGCGCTCCTGCCATGTTGAAGCGCTTGACGATGTCGCTCACGTACGTGCTCTGCGACAACTCCAAATTCAGCTGCTGTCGGTCGTGCTTGACCTGAAGGCCAAGGTAGTAGCTGAGCTCTCCCATGTCTTTCATGTTGAACCTGGCAGCAAGGGACTGCTTCACATCATCCAAAAGAGACTTGGAGTCAGATGCAATGAGCAGATCATCAACATAGAGCAAGATGATGACCTGGCTTGCCTCTTGCGTGCGCCCATAGAATGCATGGTCAGCTTCACTGCGCACAAAGCCAAGGCCAGCCAGCTGCTCATCCATCTTGTGGTACCATGCCCGCGTGCTGCTACTTCTGCACAACGTAGTCGTGGTGGGTTCTTTCAGGACCTGCCGCTGCTGTTGGTGGCTGCCGCTGCTGCCACTAACTGCTGGTGCTGGTGCTGCGTCTCCGCTGTGAGCTGTGGCTCGCTTGCTCTGATACCAAAATGAGATTGCCAGGAAGCCTCCTAGCACGATTGTAACTGATTAGGTGTCAGCGCTTAGTTTGCTCGCGACGTCAACACAGGTTGGACGCGAAACGGCAAGGATTTGGCTAGGCGACACAAACAGTGTTAAATGTGCTTCCATAAAATGAACACTTTCAGAGAGAGTTACGACAATCAGCAATAGCCAACTTAATAGTTGTGAGGTGGTGTGCAGCTAGTGGTGTGCAGCTAGTGGCGCGCTTGGCTGTGCACCAGGCGCAACTCGCGCAAAAGTATATAAACTGCCAGAACGGCCCAGTCGAGGCTAAAATACTCACCTGAACACCACCACCAGCATCAGTAATAGCGCCACTAGCGTGTCACATCGGCTGTTATACCATCGTTGTTCCACATATTGAATATGGCAATAATCTCATGCCATCTTAAGAGTTAAGTTATAACCATGTTTCTTACTTTCCAAAATCCGCGCTTTTGGTCCTTCTTCTGATTGTGTTAGGTGAAAGGTAAAATGATTCTCATGTAACGTTTATGAGAATGGTAGAAACGTGTGTAGCATACAAATAGAAAAATAAGGATTTATTTTGTTTTTGTTTCTACCTAAGGATGGAGTACAGTTTCTGTAGTATCGGCTTATACACAACCGTCTCTACTAATGGGGATGCTCTATGCTCATGCAGGACAGAGTGCCAAAGGAAGCTCATCCCACATGAGAACATGTAATTGTGCTTCTCAGAAAACAGTCTGTTTGCATGAAGGAGGACCACACTCTTCACAGAATCTGCTCCATGACTGACTGTCTTTTCCGAGGAAATATGAAGGCTGGTTAGCTAAAAAACAGAGGGATTGGAGGATTCAATAGATAAATGGAAAGAGACAAAGACATGAGGAGGGTGGACAGAGGGAGTGCGGAAGAGAGATAGGATGTGTGTGTGTTTGTGTGTGTATGTGTGTGTGTGTGTGTGTGTGTGTGTGTGTGAGAGAGAGAGAGAGGGAGAGAGGAAGAGAGAGAGAGAGAGAGAGAGAGAGAGA
>SZWC01006556.1:64088-95933 GCA_023375785.1 Penium margaritaceum
TTCAGGCGTGTTCTCGTCCTTGTACATGAGGTGCTCGAAGTACCCGAGACAGATAAACGTGCGGTGAGCGTTGGGGGGGGGGGGGCTTTTCGGTGAGCAACGGAAAGTTTATCTTTTTGGCACCGGCTGACGGTCACCGTATGTCAACGTCGTGGCGGCCAACGCAATTGTCGGAAGGGGGCGCGGTGGGAGGTGTTGACTGGCTGGACCCATGCAAAGAAGCCCCTTACTACAAGGGCAAGGGAATCTACATGTTCTTTTCTCAGGGAAATTCCCCAATACATCCAAGTTCTCATCCATTTCATCTTCTTACGGGTTTCCTACTTTCTTCCTCCTTCACATTACTAGCTTCCTCTACGTTGGAAAACAAGGTATTATTCATTGTCGTTCGACTTTCCTCATATGACCAAGTAAAATCAGTACCACTAAAATCAAACATTTTGGACTTTTACTATTACGTTCGACTTTCTTTGTGAAATGAAAAATATACCCCAAATTGTTTCAACGTCGTAGCCAAGTTAGAAAACTTATGGGGAAACGAGCAAAACCATAACTCTAAAAAGTTTAAGGAACCCACAAAAAAGTGTTGAGGAAATTATAGTATGAAGATCTTTCTACACAAATACAATCAAATGTGACAGTCGATGTTCAACATGGTCGTGTAAAAACCTACAGGATTTTTTGGCCATGTGAGAATAACATTGAAAAATATTTTTTCTTTCCCACGCATACTAGGCTAGTAATCTACAACTCAAATATAGTAGGTTGAAAATGTAAGATACTTCACAATATTGCCATCAAGAGAAGGAATTTCAAAAAATTACCTATGTTTTAAATTTCAATCATCCTATGGAATTTAATTTTATGAAATTCTAGCTCCTCCTTATCCAGGGAAAACGATGAAAACACCTAAAAGGGTGCCAAAGCAATGTGTGACATGCATATTGGTGGAGTAATTTATGCAATGCACTACAAGGAGCATGCCACCCATGGAACATGGAAAAAGGAAGAAGTGGAAGAAGTGGCTAACGTGAAAATATGGATACAATCTTTAGAAAATGGGTGATGTGAAAATGATAAGAGACCTATAAAAAAAATTATTACACTCAAACAAGAAAACTAATTGGTCTAAATGCAAATTGCAGGGTAAGAGCGATTCAATGTTTTGGGCAAGAAACCTTCTACCGATGTGGACCTCATCACATGGTTTCCAACGACAAAAATTCAAATTTGCTCTTATTTGGACATGAGCACTCAAATATGTTTGATCGCAAAACGAGTGTACAATGTTTTCCACTTGCAAGATGCGAAAACAAATATGTCCCCTCGTCAACGTGATAAAAACATTTGTCCCATCACAAATGAGAAATCAAATATTTCCCCCTCAAAGTTGTCTTTAGGCAAACGAGTTGATAAAAATGTCCCACTTGTATTTGAGACACCACGTCAACTGCACAAGTTTGTAAAAAAGGTGACCCATCTGCTTCACCTTCTAAGGCAATGCGCATTTATTTTTAGTAAAATGGACACCAAGTTTGTTGGCTTTGTCAATTTCCATAACCTACTCGGTTAAAGTGGCCATCTATTGTTGAATCAAAGTTTATATACACTCTACATGTACGAAGACTAGAAACCACATTTTTTAAAGGGAACCTCCCAATCTACGCTACCGCAAAGCCTCTGAGGAGCCCAAACCTTCATAAATCCCATAACCCCTCAATGTTATGAGGTTAGTTTTGGAAAAGTATTTTTGTGAATGCTTTCATGAGAGAATCCGGGCATAAGGCAGAAACATTTATGAATTCAATGTCATGATGCAAAATAAAAAGTTCAGCTGGTAAATTACAACGCGCTTCCGGTGAGGTATGGAGGCATAGTAGGGTATTGCACCAAGTTTGGCCTTGTAGAATGGAGGAAGTGGATATGGGGACTCTTTTGTCTACTTGTTCTACGAGTGGACGAATTCGTATTCCCTTCCAAAATTTTCTTGTTGTTTGATTCCCTCTTTTTTATGGCCAATTTGGGGTCCACTTGTTTGCACACGAAAATGTTGCGTCTCATCTCCTTCACATAAATTTGTAGATTTTTGTATGACAAGAGGAACAGAAACTTAAAGTAGACCGGTCACCTCGTTTTAAGAACTTGTGCAATTGACACATTGCAAAGTCAAGGGGGAAATGTTTTTTCCGCTCCATTTTCAGATGAAAATTGTAAGGGGGAAATTTTTGACTGCTCGTTTACGGATGGACCAGATTTGTCTGTTTGCATTGACAACGGGAGACATTTATCTGCTCGTCCCGCGAGCGAACAGATTTGTCCATTGGTATCCAGGCTGGATATATTTGAGTGCTAATCTGAAAACTAGATCAAATATGAATTTCCCATGTTTTAAATGCGTCTTCAACTCGGTCGGGCGAACCTCGTCGGTTGAGGATGTCTCCAGTGGACGGCCAGAAGAAAAATTGCGCGTTTCCTGCGAGCTTGTGGAAGACAGAACATCACGAGAGGATGGACAAGGGCATCGTCAACAATGGTCCTCAGGTCCGGACAATCCGCATTCAAACTGCCTTCGACTGGGCTCGGCTCTCCCATGGCCGTGGCTGGATTGTTGTGAGTGGGAAGGCCGATTCCACCCACCCACTTTGCTGACGTCACTTTCAGGGTGCCCGGAAGTTTCTAGCGTGCGAAGTAGGTGGATAGCGCGAACTCCGCCCACTTCCGGCAGCCCGACAACCTCTCCTGTCCGCTGGCGACTTCGGAAAGTGGAAGTCGAAATTTTGAAGTCCACTTTTCGGACAAAAGCAAGAACAAACACAGCCGATGGCTGTAGTGTGCATGCGGACTTCAAGGGAGTCCTCGTGCGCTCGCTGCTAAACCTACCTGACGTGGGCCAAGCAGTCCGCCATTGACGTCGCGAGGGAACCCTGGGCTACGAAACCCTAGCCCCGCGAACGTGAGGCGAGGGCTTCACTGCGAGCATGCATAGCGCTCGCACACTCACCTTGCCTCATCTGCCATCGCAAACCCTGCCTACCATCCACAGCCTACCTCCATGGATCCGCAAGCTGCTGAAGAGCAGCTTATCCTCTTCGCCATCATACTTGTCATCTACGCAGCGCTACCCTTCCTTAGCAAAAACTACCTGTCCAGACCACTTACAGGACGGGATTTCTCGAGGGAGCTGCTTGCATCAGAGACCAACGCTGGACGAGTGTACAACATCCTAGGGATAGACCCATGGAGGTTCGACCTTCTGACACAGATGCTGCGCGTGGCAGGGCTCCAGCCAACACGTTATGTGACGGTGGAAGAGAGCGTAGCAATGTTCCTCAGCATGGTGGTCGACGGGAGGGGACGTCGTCGGCGCGTTGAGGCGTACCAGCATTCTGGCAAAACAGTGGGTCGTCACTTTCGTAGAGTCATGCGCAGATTGCTCATGCTTGGTCCATCTGTCATCACCCCGCCGGACTACGACAGAGTCGCCTCCAAGATTGCCCGCTCTCGCCGCTTCATGCCATGGTTCGAAAATTGCATCGGTGCCATTGATGGCACCCACATCTCGGCATGGGTTCCAAAGGCCATTGAAGCCCGCTACTTCAACCGCAAAAGCCAGAAGAGTCAAAACGTCATGGTCGCAGTCGCCTTCGACGAGAGCATCACTTGGGTTCTCCCAGGGTGGGAGGGCAGTGCACACGACAGCCTAGTTCTATCGGACGCATGGAACAAGGGCTTTCCTTGTCCGGACGGCAAGTACTACCTAGGCGATGCTGGCTACCCATTGTCCAAGAAGATCCTCACCCCCTACAGAGGTGTGTGGTACCATCTGCGTAAAGATGCCGCCGGTGATGTCCGGCAGGATCCACAGACTGCAAAGGAGCTCTACAACATGCGTCACTCGTCCCTACGGATGACGGTGGAGCGCGTGATTGGACAAGTGAAGCACAAGTTCGGCCTGTTGGACAGCATGGAGGGGTTCTCCTTGCGTGTACAACGTGACTTGGTTGTCGCTTGCTTCATACTGCACAACATCTTCATCAAATCAGCATGTCCCGAACCATACTTGCCCGACTACCGCATGGATGCAGATGCCGTCCGAGGAGGACAGGAGGACATAGAAGAGCCACCGTTTCCACACCGTGATCAGGTAGACGCCGTGGCATTTCGGGACGAGTTAGCTAGGCGCATGTTCTTGGAGTATGCGACGCATCGTCGTATGCAGGGTTGATTCTATCCTCTGTTCATGTACTAATATTATTGTATACTTCATTCCGGTTGTTGTGCACTACTGTATTTGCATTGCAAACAAATACAAGACCATGGTTAAACATGACTTGTTCAACACAATGTTGTCCACGCCAGACAAACATATCATGGAAATGAGCATGCAATGAACACATGGAATCAATACACATGTAATAACCATGCATGTCTAATTTGAGATGTCACAACATAAGTTGTACTGCATTCACGGGTCTACTCTAGCATTGCTGTCTCAGCACCACCAATAACATAACGTCGGCCTGCTGCATACCCTCTACCATAAGCCCTCCTCTCTCGTGCCGATTCAGCTGCATTGTGGCACACCCTGCAATATGACATGTCCTTCGCCAACCACAAAATGCAACACACCAAAAACCCAATGATGAAACCAGCACATAGGTCAGGACTGTCAACCCTAACAACAATGTTCTGGGCCATGCCCTAGTCTGCCCAAGTGGCCTGAACCTCTGGGTCTGCTCCCACAAAGACTTTTGTCGTGGCAGGGTTGAGTGAGATATAGCGGAGAAGCTTCCCCTTTGTGGCGGCAGGGAGGTCGAGGTTGTTGTTGATGATGGCGTTTGCGCGTCGGACCCAAGGGCCTGTGTCACACCCCTGCATGCCCCGCAACAACTGCGTGAGATTGAGGGCAGCGGCAGCAACTGTACGCCCCGCAGATATACCCAGCAGTCCACGGGGGGGAACTCCACCAAGACTCTCCTCTAGCACGCGCCTAATGCCCGGTATCCCCCCCCGGCCAGCGCCACGACCTTCAACACCAACCCCACCATCAACACCCATTCCTCGGGCCCGGCCACCACCAACACCAACTCCCCTCCCTCCCCCCCTCCACCACCTCGGGCACGTGCCTGCCCATGCCCACGCCCTCCCCCATGTTCCCCCGCATCTTGAACACCCTGTCCACCACCCCCCATAGCCCCATCGGGCCCACCTGCCCCATCCCCTCGACCGGCCATGCCCACACCTGCAGCCCCGCCTGGTCCATCACCATCATCCGCCACACCGTTGGCCCCTGCACCATGACCAACACCCTGACCAGCAGCACCTGCACCCTGTAGCCCCTCGGCCGCCCCATTCACACCGGCCCCACCATCACCCGCATCACCATGACCTCTCCCACCATGTCCCGCCCCATCGGCTGCCTCCATACCACCACCAACCCCAACTCCACCGGCCAAACCGACACCCCCCACTCCCCCACCATGTCCCGCCCCATCGGCTGCCTCCATACCACCACCAACCCCAACTCCACCGGCCAAACCGACACCCCCCACTCCCCCACCATGTCCCGCCCCATCGGCTGCCTCCATACCACCACCAACCCCAACTCCACCGGCCAAACCGACACCCCCCACTCCCCCACCATGTCCCGCCCCATCGGCTGCCTCCATACCACCACCAACCCCAACTCCACCGGCCAAACCGACACCCCCCACTCCCCCACCATGTCCCGCCCCATCGGCTGCCTCCATACCACCACCAACCCCAACTCCACCGGCCAAACCGACACCCACCTGCCCCACCATCACCCGAAGCACCATCACCCGCCCCACCATCACCTGAAGCACCATCACCCGCCCCACCCCCTCCCCCCCTAACTAGAGTCAAAGCACCGACGTGCCCGCCGCATGGACGGGCAAAATTACCCACGTTCGCGTCTTCAACGTTGTTGGCTGCCCCGCTCTTATCGTTGTCGGGCAGCAGCACGAGGGCCCGCACGGCCGAGGGTGAGGGATTACCAGCACGACTGTAGACTGCTGCTGCCGGCTTGAACCGGCTGCCCAAGCTTGGTGGTGAGAACGCGTTGAGGTCACCCAGAGGGACCGTGTCACCCTCGATGCCCACGTCAAACCCCGCCGCCTCGTAGGTGTCAACGTCCCCGTTGAGGTCACCTATGTCCACCGTGTCTTCACCCGCAAGGATGTAGTCCTCGTCTTCGTTGTCTGCAATGCCGGTGACGTTGTTTGCCGAGCGGCGAGGGACGTCGGCGTAGTCGTTCGCGCTTCCCGCAATGCTGTGAATGCTGCTGGCGAAGTCCCCTGCCGCGAGCTCCTCAGGCCAGAGGTCATAGCACTCCTCCAACCACAAAAACGTGACGTCACGCCACTTCACGAGGCCGTCACGTCCCGTCTCCTTGAAGGAGTCCCACACGGCCTGTTCCAACACAGGCTTGTCCGCCACCCACCCGACGCCACTAGTCTTAGCCAGTTGAGTGAGCTGGCGGTAGCCCTTTTTTATGGTGCGCAGTCTTGTACTACACTGTGTGACAGTGTAGAACATGGGCTCCTTCTTGGCGGCAATGCGTTCAGCGTTCAGCTTCGTGTGGAAATGCTCCACCACCTTCGGCCACGTGGTGGGTGCCCAGTGCGATCTCCTTCGCTCGGCAAGAGGAACCTTCAACACAGCTTCCAGGAAGAGGGTGGTGTGCCTTGGGTCGGACCACGCACGCGTGGTAGCCGATTGCTTAGGTGGAATGGCCACTAATGGGCTGGATCCCTCGTCGGCGGTTGAGGCACAAGTGTTGGCAGGTTGGAGGGATTGGGAGGCGGCTGCAGGCACTTGTTGAGATGCGGGAGTGTACAACCGGCGGCGCTTGCCAGAGGAGGCAGCCACGGGGTTGCTGAAGGGCTGGATGGAGCGTACTGGCAACGACGACGAGGCGAGCGAAGCCTGGGTCCCGGGGTTGAGGGCTGACTGGCGAGGGCCGACAAAGGGCTGGCGAGACCGGTTAGCGGACGGGTCCATGTTGGCTAGGGTTTCGTACGTGGCAAGGCTGTTTGGGGGATGCATGCAAGTGCAAAGTGAAAGGCGAGTGTAATTTTCAATGCGGCAAACCCCCCCTACGTACCACGTCCTTGAGCATCGCCGTGGTTCACCGAGTCGAGGGGTTTGTAACTCATCCGCGCCGTCCAATACGATTCGTCCATCATCTTTGGTTTCAAACGATCGTAGCCGTCGATGGGGTTACATTCATAGCATCGCGTGCATGCCAGTTGACGCTAAGAATAGCCTGATGGGTCACGGTTCAACGGTTTCGATTGCGTAGGAGCACATGCCAAAAACATGCATGCAATCCGGATGTCAAAGTGGCATGTGCGTAAATTTTTTGCACCAGGCTAACGAACATCCCAGCCGAAAGTGCTGTCCGTCGCCCACTTTCGGGGGGTTCGCACACACCCATCCACAAAGTGGGTGGGTGCATAAGGATGTGGGTGGGTGGATGTGGCGTTCCCACTCACAACAATCCAGCCACGGCCCATATGTGCGGAGGTGGATACCCTACCCGGTATCCAATTCCCCGCATGTGGGAGAGCCGAGCCATGCGAACAGTGGTCCTGGTTAGGACGCCACGCGGATTGCTTCTGCACTGACCCGGTATGGCTGGCAGCGTTGCTCTCAAAAATTTCATTGCGGAAATGGGTTGGGAGCCATTCGTTGATAAATTACGAGAAATGCATTGGCCGCGGCTGGCAATGGGTGAGTGGGAACACGATCGGAAGGGATTGGATCGCGTTCCCACTCACCCATTGCCAGCCGCGGCCATTGATTCGTCACTTTCTACGTAGGCATAATGGGTTAGGCTGGGAGTCGTTGGAGTCCGTCGTTGGCTGGACCGCGGCTGGATTGTTGGGTTCGCGTATTCGGTAGGCGAAATCCACACGTGTATGCACTCATTCTTCTCTTTTCGGCTCGAATTTTGTCAGTTTCAGATGCTTCGCAGTTGGCAAGTCCTAACAATTTTGGGGCTACCGATGCCATGCCACACGTCCAGTATGGCAGGAGCTTTTCTCGACTAAAACTCAGTTGAGCGCCATATCGCAACCGTCGGATGAGGAGCTTGGTCGCCGCCATGTTCTTATGGACTGGATTGTGGCATGTTCATCTCCATCCTACCACATGCAACAGCATTCAAACGCCCAACGAGCTCTTACCAAACGCCCAAAAAGCGCCAGCGATCGACCAACCATCGATCTGCGATTGTTGGGCGATCGTTAGCGATGGTTGGGCTGCCCTCGCCGTCCACTTTCAATCGCGATCGACGGCCTCGCCCTAGAGCGAAGTTCGCACACGTACCCAACCTTGCTCGAGGATGAAGAGCATGGAGGACGTCGTCGTGAGTTTCCAGGAGTTCGACGTTCGTTTTTCTCTTCCAACCGAGCGTACTAGCGCCCTTTCCTACAATGGGACAAACGTTTCCTGCTTTCGATGACGACGGATCTCACCAATGGCGAGAAGGAAACTGAGTGGGAACTTCCGGTTTCGTTGGAATCCGTCGTTGACGATGCATACCAACGACTCCCAGCATCACCCAATGTGGGGTCTAAAACTGTCTGCAAGTGGACAAGGCAACTTGCGAAGATAATACTAGTTCGGATTTCCCTTAAAGGCCATGCCTAAAATTCCAAACCTTGAAGAGCCCACTGTATTCATCTGCACGTTGACACTTTTTTAGTATATAAGAAACTGCAAAATTACATTTTGTTCCAGTCATTGTGAGACAAGTAGTATATCCTACGAACTCTTGCATTCATAGCTACGTTTGTTAAATGGATACTCACAATGAAATGATAACTATATCCTAAAGATTCTTAGCTTCATAAAAAACTTGGGCAAACCTTTCCGAGGAGCCACATTTAACACGTGCAAATACCGTTTATGTCGAATCGAGTAAGCGTCAACCGTAGATGTTAAAGTTCAATCAACATGACATAAATGTGGCAACATTTCCCCTCATCCATGCCATATGCCTCCTCAAGTTCTGATCTGTGCATGTTAAACAAACAAAACGATTGAGGAGGAAATTGCCGTTTGAATGCAATTTTTGGAGTCCGACAAGAGAGACAAAGGTAAAAGATCAAACCTAACGTGGAGCTTTTGTCTTTCTCGAATAGGACATTTCATTTGGAAGCTCCAAAGTTGTTGGGAACACTCCCCTCAACTCGCTCCCTCACCCAATGTGGCCTTGCGTACTTGTCCACAATACATGAATGGAATCTCTTCAGCAAATGTAATCAAGTCCCCATTTCTCTCAACCAAACTCTCAGTTTATCTTGTGGCTCATCGTCACCATTTCTCAAAGATCCATGTCAAAGAGCTCTCGGTGTTTATACTGAGAGAAAAAGAGCCTCACATGGTGACCATACGGAAAATGAGCATACCTCGCAAATATATCCAAAAAACTCTCTTGACATCCATATCGTCTAATCAAGCGTACCGATAACAATCAAGGATGCGCCAGGCGTCTTCAATTTAGCACGCCATGCAAAAACGTAAACCAAACCATATTTGTCTAAGGTAAACCTTTTTCTCGCATCACACCCAAGGGGAACTCATGCCCAAGTCAACGCCACGTCTGTATAAGCTGTATGAAACATTTTTACTCTTCTCTAGACTTTAACCTACAGTAAACCTAGATAAATATAGAGTATAGTTGATTCATAAATACACAAAGGAGCCTAGAAACAAGAAGGCGGAAGATGGCAAGTCCATGAAGAAAAACAAATGAAATTTAGGTTGTATTTGCACATTGCCAAAGCCAAAAACGTGTTCAACAAGATGGAAAGGAAAGTACAAATATATACACTGATTTCTATTCTACCCTTCCATCCTCTGAAAACAAACCAAGTAATTGTCCTAAAACATTTTAGTACCATCCCATTCAATGACAATCAATTCATTTAAATGACTACATGGTGTTTTGATAGAAAAAAGGACTTTTAACTCAATTATCCATTTCCCATAACAAATAATACTAAACGAATATTATCTTAAACATAGAGGAATCTAGTGGAAATTTATTTGTTTTGTAATAAAATTTCTTCTCAAAAATATTTTTTCTTTTCTTGACAATCTATTCTGACAAGGTTTCCAATGGATTTTCCCGGTATGCAAGTGTAAAGTAACATAAGTTTCAACTCGCGTTCAACAAATTTTTTATAGTTGTAGGCTTAACGAGGTTCAAAAGTTACACATTAAGACATCATTATTTTTTGTAAAGCAGGCTTGATATGGCTAACGCACCATATAATCATGAAAATAAAATAATTCAAGATGAGAACCATGAAGATGTGAAAATGAACATAATTGGTCATTAAGATTCAGAAAATTTCTAACATAAAAGTAATGTACTATGTCTTGCATCTTTTCCAAACACAATCAATAAATGGTTCCCATATATAGAAAAAGATCTTCTAAAATGATTTGCACACCTATGGAACCATGATATCACCAACATGGTGCAGGTTTTTCATTCTTTTCATTTATAGTTTTTTATGTTATGTGTACATGTTCAAAAGTGTTGGAATATCATTGAAAATATCTAAGTTATTTCACAAACCTTTTGATAATCATGTACTTTATGAAAGATTAAAGCTCATGTCAGAGGATGCGATGCCTACCTAGTTTTGTGCTAGAATATGGCACAGTTGAATCTCTTATCAGACAACATCACGCGGAGTGAAAATTTTCTCGGTGTTTTCCGGGAGCATAGATATGGACTTAACTGTTTTCTTCTGGCATCCAGGCCTTAAGGGCATGATCTATAAAATAGTTTTTGTCGCATGTGCAAGCTATTGCGCATGCATCCTAGAAGTCAGGGACCAGCAGCTGTGTAGCACGACAAAGCGTTGCGGTCAAATACAGTTAGACTTGACTGGGCTTTTGGCATGAGGCGGTGTAAGGGCTCTTGGTAGGGACCGTTAGCCCAAGGAGCCCATGGCCACAATTCAACGTGCTTTTCTCCTCGCCACCTAGATAGGTTGCGTGGCAAGCCAGAATGCAAGGATTACAGTTACGAAGATCTAAGGCTCTCACTGATCTGTGAGGAGGGCTAGGATTCAAGTATTATGGTGACAAATATCTATGGCTCTCAGAGATCCATGAAGAGCTCTAGGAATGAAGAAAAAAGGTTATTGTAAAACTTCACCATGAGTCGAAGAACGCTTCTACAACCCGGCAAGGAAGTCAACTTGCTAGGGTCGCAAGTATAAAAGCGGCGGCCCTGGCACATCTTGGTATCTCAACAAGAATCACCGTTTGTGTCACAACCTTGCAGCACTTGGCATCTACAAGCACCTCTAACCAAGCACCTGCCCAAGAGTGCCCTGAAGACCCTTGTAAGCCTAGCATCACTCTACTAGCCTCAGAGGAGGAAGCCCTGACTGCCTGGAGGCCAGTTCACCTGAAAGATGGTGCTGGACCAAGACCCTTGCCTTGACGACCTTCACGGCCTAGTAAGGCGTTGCCCCCTACGTAGCCCAGGAGTAGTGGCAAAGTTCTGTAATTTGCCTCTATTAGCTGTACTTTTTATGTACCATACTTGTACATCGTACAATTAATCAACATTCCAATCCGTTGTCTGTTTCAGTCTTCTCACTTTCTATAGTACATGTTGATCTATAAGTGTGTCTGCTTACATTCTACTCACAAAAAGTCCTCCAATGTAAGGGGCCTAGCCCTTGTTGCACCCAGTCCCAAACCCAACATGGCATCAGAGCACATGGCTCTGTTTTCACCCAGTCTATCAGTAGCAAAAGTAGTGTAGATAGGTGATCCGGCCTTCACCATCCTTGTACAAGCTTGAGGAAGGAAGCTCGTGCATCCTCGCTAAAGCGTGTAGTGCGAGCAACCTTCATGAAGTTCGGCCTTCACAAGACAAAATCATCAAGAGACCATGAGGAACATGGAGGTGGAGGATCAAAGGGCAGGTTCTCCCGCTCTTTATGTGAAATTTGTTTTGAATGGTTTGCATATGGGTCGGGATCAAGGATGCCATGTTGCAAACCATGCACAACGCAAAGTAGCTTACACACAACACTTGAAAGAAGAGACGCAATGCACGAGAGAACAAAAAGACGCAGCTCGGCAAGTTGTGGAGCATGAAAGGGAGGCATTGAGGCAACAAATGGGAGCTCAAGAGCTCCTCCATCAATAAGAGCATCTAACACATGCCGCTCAAGCATCTCACACACAACAGTTACAACAGTAACATGCTACTCAGGTCGTCCATATTGCACAACTTCAACGGTAACTAGCGTGGTTTCAGCAATATACAGCTTCAGCAGCAAACAACAACAAATGCAATGGCAACAAGCATCTTAAAGATCATATGTGCATTTGCCTCAAGAAAACCCTCCCCCAGGTGTGCAACCAGCCAGACCTCCATAGGAGTAACCTCTACAACATGTCAAAGTAGGCATGTCACAACAGTTCGCAGCACAACAGCCTCAAGTTGCTCCTACAGTTCCACTCATGGCATAGATTCAACCAGCACAACTGGTACCTCTTTCACAAGCATACATAGCTCAATCCGATATGGCGCTTGCTAGCCACCGTTCCAAGCTCATCTAGCAACACACATGCAACATCAGTGCTATGTCCAAGGCCCCCAAGTGTGTCCATATGGCAAGGTATACCAAGGACTTGAGGATGTCGTCCCCCCAGCAGCAGTTGCCTTGCAACTACATAAGATCAAGATTGGCCAGTTTGACGGCGAGAACATCATGCACCGGGCACACACATTTAAGCAGATTGCGCAGATGTATGGTATTAAGACATTCTACACCGTGTACTACTCATCTCCTCCCTTGGGTTTGCCACCACAAGTGGTGGCAGAGTTCAACTACTTCAATCGTGTTGCATTTGTGATGCTGAGAAACTAGTAAAGCGTCCAAATAAACAAGCCATTCGCATGGATGAAAACACAACACACTCAACAAAACAAGCATGGTTCTACCTTGGTAGGGCCTACATGTTGAGCGACTCCAATTTCAAATCCCACCTCTTGAATGAGTTATCAGACATCAGCCAAAAAAAACTTTGACAACATTGAAGCATACATCAACAAAGCCAAGTGATTCCGTGATGAGCTTGTACTGATGGATGCACCTGTGTCTGCGCCCGTCTTTGTGATGTTCCTCCTCAACAGCCAGACCAGGGACTGTGACAATGTACGAAAGGTGATCAAGTTCAAGCATAAGCATGAGTTGACCGAATCATACATTTGTAAGATGCTCCTCACAGAGGAGCGTGGCCGCGAGCTGGTAAAAGAAAAGGAAAATATTCTTATCAACACTAAGTTTAAAGGAGTCAGGGTTGCAATCAACCCCAGTTAGCCATCATAGAAGAGCCAACGGCAGGTGAAGCAAGCCTCAGACCAAACTTCCGGCCGGTCTCGACCAAACACAAGTTCGTGCAGCTCGCGTGGCCAATGGCCAAGATCACGCCCTCCATTTGAGTGCCATTATTGTGGCAAGCTACGGCACATGAAGTGAGATTGTAGAAAGCGTTTGCAGGATGAGGAGCAAGCAAGAAATATGAAGCAAGAAAGCAGATTAGGAAGGTGGGGGGAGAAGAAGAGGGGTGACAAAGCAAAGCCAGTTGAGAAGCAAGAGAATAGGCTAGAGAAGCAGCCAAAGCAAGGAGGTGAAGGCAAGCAGCATGACTACAAAGGATCTGTGTTTCAACTGTCAAGCACGAAGACCAGTGGGCTGATTCGCTCAACCTCCGTGTGGTACTTGGATAGTGGGTGAAATCCCACATCACCTTTGACAAGGCATGCCTCCACAACCTTCTCCCTTACTCCATGGGCTATGTCACTATTGCAAACAACAAGCAAGTGGCAATGCTGAGAAAGGGGAAAGTGATATTGACAAGGTACCAAGGTGCCCAAGTCAAGTTCAGAGACGTGCTGTACATAATTCAGATTGCGGTCAATCTGCTTTCACTAGGACAGCTGATGAAGAGAGGAGCACGCAACTTCAACAACGTGCAGCACGTAGATTCGAAGATCCGGGAAGGGGAAACTTTCACGGAAGTTCACCTCCTACCTCGCGGCATGATGGAGCTAGACTTCCGTGCATGAGCCCATGACGACCTCAAGTCGCCCTTTGCAATAGAAAGTCTCCACTTGGCTTCCGGTGTAGACCTATTTATGAGGTGCAAATGATTGGGCCACATAAAAAATCAACCTATGCAGTGAATACATGAAAAGGAGCAAGTCAACAACATGGACATCAAGGAGAGCGGAAGAAGTGATGCTATGTAGCCGTGAGAGAACTATGTGCATGAAAAACCTCCACGACAGATGTTCCCTCTCGCTGCTAAGGGCGACGTCAACCAAAAGCTAAAGCTGGTCCTTATACACATCTGCGGACCTTTGCCATGAGCCACCATCTACGACAGGTATCGACACTTTCTTCTGGTCATCGATGACGCAACACGGTTTGTATGGAGCTACCCTCTTTGCACACATGAAGAGGCTCCTACCTACTTCAAATGAATGGCAATGGTAGAGAGACAAAGCAACGTGAAGCTGCACATTTCGCACGAGGACAGTCCTAGGGAGTACACGAGCACAGATTTCTTGTCTTGCGTAGAAGACATGGGTATTGTGCAGCAGTTCTCAACGCCCTACACACCACAACAGAATGGTGTGGCTGAAAGGCCCAATTGCACGATGCAAGAGAATCTCTAGGCCATACTTCTTGGAGCTCGACTAAGGAGCAAGTGGAGGCCATACGCACTAAGGCAAGTAGTCTGGGTGCGCAATCATGTACCGGATGTGGCTTTGCCTCATGTGACTTCATTTCATGCATGACATGGTTACAAGCCAGACGTCACTATGCTAATGACATTTGACTGCATGGCCCATTTTCATGTGCCAAAGGAGTGCGGCAAGAAGCTGGCTGACAAGGCATCATGCGGATTGTTCCATGGAAAGAGCCCTAGCGTGAAGGGCTAGGAGTTATACAAACTAGCCTCACAACGAATCACACTCAGTATTGACGCCATCGTCTTTGAGAACTTGACACGTAAAGCATGGGAGGATTAGCGAAGGAGTGCTCCAAATTTCCTCCAAACCTTCTACGACTCCTACATTGAGTCTTTAAAGGAAGAAGACAAGAATTACGACTCAATCGCCCTTGCGGATGTGGATCACACGCATGACGAGCAGTTGAGCACACGTACGTCCCTCAAAGGAGATCACCTTCTAGGCGTCCTCAAAGATCACGAGCCGACTAATGTATAGGTTGGCGAAGCTAAGGTGGTGCCTGCAGAGGATGGTCCCCAAGCACAAAGCGAGCTCCATCCTCCGGACAGCGTCCACGAGAGGCGTTATGCACGCCTCCTACAGCAATAGTTTGAGCTACAAAAGGTAAGAGAGGGAGAGGAGGAGCACAACATGGCTATTTCAGCATGCTAAGTATATCAGGAGGATGGAGAACTTCTTGCTTACTTGACAACCACTCACCTCACTGCTCTCTTGACTTCAACCAAAGAACTGCCTCTAGAGCCAAGAAATCTGAAGGAGGCTCGCTGTGGACAGCATGTAGCTGAATGGAGATTAGCACAAGATGTTAATTATGGAAGCCTCATGGAGAAGAGCACGTGGGATATCGTTGAGCCATCACAAAGATCTCGACTTGTTGGGGTCAAGTGGGTCTTCCACATCAAAATAAAGGCTGATGGTAGCATTTAAAATTTCAAAGCACGACTGGTGGCAAAGGGCTTTTCACAAGTGGAGGGAAAAGACTTTATGAGACGTGCGACCCCTTGCATTGGTGCACCATAGCTCGCATCATTCTGGCAGTTGCAACAGTGATGGACTCTAAAGTGAAGCACCCAAACATCAATGACACAATTCGGCAAAGGGAAATGGACACAATATAGTTCATGAAGCAGCCAGAGCATTACAATGATGGGAGCGAGCGAGTGTGTAAACTAATAAAATTTTGTACGGCCTGAATCAAAGTCCACTTTTTTGGTATCGCAATCTCCCACCTCTGCTGGAATCCCTGGAATTCCACCAATCTGCATACGAGGATTGCCTCTTTCTCCATAGACCATCATCAGAGAAGAGACCAGACTGCTATGTCTTGGTCTATGTTGACGACATCTTGCTAGCGAGCCTGCTACGCAGGCTGCTTGCATAACACCCACTACTCTGGCGCGAGCTGCTACAGCCGCTATCGCGCCTCTCACATATACATATACATATACATATACATATACATATACATATACATATACATATACATATACATATACATATACATATACATATACATATACATATACATATACATATACATACACATTAGCACTGCAGCTGAGAGTCTCGCTGTCCCTACTACAGATATTTGTTTGGTCTTCCTGAAAAGTAACACCCATTTAGTGATATGCTATCCGATGAAGAATCGTGTGACCAGAATCCATAACGCTCTTCAGGCATCAACATGCTTTGCGGATGTCAAAACTATTCAACACAAAATATTAGTTTTGCACACTGTCTTCCCCTGTAAACTTGTATTTGAGCATGAATTTCTAGACCTTGTGGTTCTGCCTTTCGGCAAAGGCAAAACCACAACATTATGATCATGCAGTGGCTCTGAAGTCTTCCAATGCAGAGAGAACTAGGTGCCCGCCAAATGTCGTGTTTTTTAAATGGTGGGCAATCGAACATGTCAACAGCAACCGAACACCGTGAACTGCATTCCTCCATCAACCATGCACCACTAGGTGACAGTGATTGTTGGTCACAGCCCTGGTTTGTCAGTCACATGTAGGCCACAGCTGCCGAAGGATGGGTGGGAATGCGAGTTTGCCTGACCCTTGAGATCACTCACCACCTGGTGCTCGTTGTTGGCTCTGGGCAAAATCTCGAGACTGGTAGCGGACAGAATTCTTTCTGTGGCAAAGATATAATCTGCCTCCTTTTTCACTCAATTCAAACCCTTTACTCGAAATGCATATACCCCCTTCCTAAAGGTTTTGCAAGATGTTCATTCGAATTCTTCAAAGGCTTTCATGGGTTTGTGAAAAGTGAAGTTGAGGCGCAATGACTTGTTTGGCTTCTAGGAAATCAGACAAAACAGGGGCGAGGAAGATGGAGAAATGGGTGAGCGGGCCCCATTTCACCCAGTTTTGGCATAAAAATGAGCCGGCAAATTTGAATATAGATATCACTGAAATAGCGGAAGGGCACCCCATTGATACAAACCTCTTGCATCATTTGGCCAAGACGCTTATACGGAAATTATAAGGCATTCAAAGTCTAAATAAGGAAATATATACCCACCAAAAACAACCTTGATTTTCTTAAACATTCCAATTATACCTTATTTTTCAATTAAATTATGTAACCAGTAACCTTGCAGAAATTGGCCTCCATTCGGCAAGGTGAGTTTTTTCCACATAAAATGTGTTGGATCCATCACTCAGTATTCAAGAATAAAATAGGAAAATACGAATTCATTTTGATGATATTGGACGTTAATATTAAAAGGGTTAAGTGAGAGCACTTGAGGAAAACGGCTTGCCACAAGGAAAAACGTTACCAGCAAATTTTCACATCAAACTCAAGGTTTAAAAACTCCCCCAAAATGCCTTCAAATTCAACGGAAACAATCCCTAATTCATTTATGAAGAAGATACGAATTTATCTTTTTCATGGTACATCATGAAATTATAGTACACTAATGATTTCATTAATTTAAGAATAGCAAAAGAGATCAATCAATGATCCTAATCTAAATGACACCACATGATATTTGGATGATTTTTGGCTGATTCCTAACAATTGTAACTGGCAACCGAGGGTCATGAATATTTTGATAAAAAAAATCATCATTGATAACGTCAAATATAGTCAAATGTACTTTGGTGTAGCAATAATAAAACATTTTACAATCACCAAAAATAATGTTTTTAACTGAAGGAATACCTCTTCATGGATCCTTGGAAAAATAAGTGAAGTGAAGAAAAAGTAGCCTCTTCCATGACGTGTTCCAAAATATCATACTTAGTCCCAAGAACACTTTATTGATGGGGACGTTGTTCCCATGTAATGCATGGTTTTGTTGCATGCAAAGGCACAAAATAGGGGGATTAGAGGATGCGATTTCTCTAATTTCTTTTTGTAGAAATAATAACCTAGTCTCATCAATATCATTCCTCAAAATGCATTTATATTCAAATATGAATGTGGAGAACATATATGGATGTATTACCTAGCTGCTATAAGTATAAAATGTGTGAACATCTAAAACAAGCTCAAAAGTGAAACATCTTCACATGGAAGGAGTAAAATCCAGTCCTTTACCAAGTTATTTTGTCTCTATACATTTACTGAAATTCCTCAATTGTAGGCCATGCTTGAATTATGGGTGTAGGATAATGTATTATTATCTTTTTCTTGTATGCTGAGACAGAATGAAAACATTGAAACAAAGGTATAGGTTATTGAAGAAACAAAACATTGTGTATCTCCCCTCATACAATTGATGTGTTATATTCTTTATAAAACAAATTTTTGGTCATACATGTTGCGTATTTACTGCCTGTAGGTTCAGTCCCACTTTCATAAAGTGATTTGACACATCAATGAAGTTTTCAATCTTTCTTCCCCACAATGCAAATCCTTCCCCCATAACTTTGATATGGGAACGTTGTTGAGTAAATAATCATGGAATTTCCCTATTTCCTTGTTTTCTACCCTTTTCTTGTATTTTACCTATTTCCTTGCACGTAACCTATTCTAAGGATTTATCAACGCAGTTTGCCTCTAAAAAATCTCTTGAAATTTCATTAGTTTTCCTTATAAAGATATATTGAAGAAACTTTCAGTTTATATCAGTGTAGGAGTTACATCTGAAGAGTATACCTTCTGTCATTTATCATATCAAAAGATGAGGAGTACAATTGTAAAGGGCATGGGAAGTTCTTCCATAGGTAGTGCTTGAGTTTTCTTATCTACAAAGGCCATTCATGAAAGGCAAAGGTTTTTCACTGACTTTGTTTTGATCACTGCAAACATACTACATTGGAGGGTTTTAGAAACAATGGGGAAAATGAAGTTGATAGGAAACATTTGTGTTTACAAAACACGGAGGGAAACAGAACGTGTTGAATATTGTCCTTTACATATTAAGTGGTTTCCCACCATCACATTTCAGCCGTTATGAGTTCATAGACTAAAAAGTAAGGGAAACATGGAACGTTTCACATACCAATGATAAAATTCATGATAAACACAAAAAAACATCACAATTAGCATAAGTTATTCACATTAAATACTTCATAAGTCCTTTTCTTGCATTTAAGGTCATCAGTTTTCTAGACCTATTCGAGTGAAACATAATTTTTGATTCTTGAAGGTAATTTCAATGTAGGTTATTCATAATTATTTTCTGAGGACCATTCCTGGTTCCTACAGTGAATTCTTCCTTGGATAGGGCATAGCCCTGAAACAAATCCTGTGAGTGCCTCTAAGTCTCCCTTACATTTTGTTTCTTGTGACAACCAAAAGGTGCTATCCATGTAGAAGCAAAGAGAAAGATTTAAAATTCTTTATGTGAAATCAGATTTCTTGAGCATCAAAGATATATTTCCTTAAGGCAAGCAAAACCCTAGCCTTCTTATGTATCAAGTGAGGTCTATACTAATATGCAGCACTTCCTTGAGAAACATTATCAAACAGGTTAAAGAGAAAGAGGGTTTTGGACAGATAATGTAAAGTTAATGCAACAATCAGATAAATCCTTTTGTGCCAAAGGACACATTGATAAAAAGAATAAGGAGATTAGGATTTGGATAATTTACAATGACATAATCAAATGTTTTATTTCAAGAGGATAACAAGATATGTTTTCATATTCATAGTCTTTGTGGATGTAAAGATACTCTCAAGATGAAATTGATGATTTTGGCATCAGAGATAACACATATTTAAGTGAAATAAAAAGGATTGATTGTGTTCATGTGAGTCGAATGCATTTATGGTCTTCGTACATCAATGAGAAATAACTTAATAATTTTAATGAATATTTATTTTTTTAATATCATTCGATTCGATTGATAAATTTATATAATCATATGATTAATGGTGAACTTCATGAAGTTCCTTAAAATTTATGGATGATGGCTTTGTTATGATATCACACGTTAAGAATAATAGATATCTTTGATGCTTCAAATTCTTTCTCACTTCCACTTAACATCTTCTTTCGGAAAGAGAGAATGAAAAAGGAGGTGCATTCATGGGGACAAAGCAAAAGCAAGCGAAAATGGGAGAGGGAGGTTAAGTGGAATGCGGGGAAGGAAACAATGAATGCGCACTAAGGGCTTTGAAGGAGAGAACATATACAAACGGCAAGGAAAGCAAAAGATGTTGGTGGTACTAACAAGGACAATAGATCAAAAGAGGATGGTTTACAAAACTAAATATGGACAATAACGAGCCACATTCCAATGACCAAGGTGGCAAACTAAACCATGCAAAAGGTAGAGGAGCAATCACAACGAAAAGAGAATGCCAAGAAGAGCCAAGAGATGAACACAGGAGGAAGAGTCAGACTAGGTGAGGATGCCGAGAGAACCCAGAAGTACATGCAGTGCCTTCATGCCATGTTTTATGTAGAAAAGTGCAACTGAAATTGTGTTTTAGTATGGCTATATTAGTCCTAGGTTACTATTCTCAGTACCCCAATGGGAAAAGCATGTCACTTCCTTCGCAAGAAATGCACTGATGTAATGTCTTTACATTAGGGTTTATGTTTTTCATTACAAAAAGTGGCAATGAGATGGCTACACATTCTGCTAGGATCATGCATAAACGATTTATTATGTGGTGCAAGGAGTATCACCAAGAATTACATGATCTTTGCCAAACAATTTATCATTGCACGGGCATGTTCTGCTATCTGAACAATTTGGGATGTGCATTTCAATTCCTACCAACGTGATTTTACAAAGAGCTCATCTCTTTTTCATGTTACTGTGTGTTTGGAATAGTCCAAGGTGTGATGCTATTGAGGTGTAGATGTTTACATTTCTATCACTCGATCTCAAGTTACTTAATTTTAACTCCCATTTCTCCTGATGAATAATCTCCTTCATATCCTCACTTGAACCCTCTCACATCCCATAACAGCTTGCACCCCTCACAACCATCTAGATTCCCACCCATTCACATGACTAAATGTCTTGACCCCTCCTAGCAAGAGCTCACCTTCAAGCTATGATCCTCTTTTGACCCTCCTCTCTTCTCTCCGTATCCCCTTTCTTACTCTATCCCATGCCTTAAAATAACAAGAAGAAAATTGGCTGAATAAAACGTTCGGAGTGACATGACTTCAAATAATAGAGTTATTTCATCTCACATGAGTTTTTACATACATAAATAAATCTTTTGTGGAATAGAACTGGTAAAAATGGAGCTAGGAAATAGTATGAGATTAGTGTGATACATGAAAAGCTAATAAGAACTATTGTTATATGAATACTGTCAAATTGTAATATTTCGAACGATTTGTTTCATTTTTCACTGAATGTTGTTTGTGTACAAGTAGAAGGTAGTACAAAATTGAGGTATATGAGAGCTTAAACAAGTATGACGTGGACCAACGTTTCTCCCACATGACAATGATCTTGCAAAAGAATGCACAATCAAGAGCCCTGAGTCCTAACTCATGCGAGGTATAGTTAATCGTCCCCATTTTATACAAGCCACATCCAGTGTATTAGGTACATTGATTTGGGTAATTTACACAAAATTTTCATAAGGGTGAATCGTCCTGAGTTCACATGGAAAACAATGGACATCATACCTGTGTCTCGAGAATCTTATGTTATAGTTTAACAACAGATGAAAAGAATATGATAGTGTGGGTGAAATATTAAATTGAAGTACATATGTCTGGAAACATTCTTGGGGGGCATATTTGTAAATCGGATGTTCACATCCTTACTTGTGACCTCAAACAAGAATTAATTCCATGTCGAGCGTAGTTTTGATATTACTCGACAAACTGCCAAATTCGTCCCCCCTAGATTGTATTCGGGCAGTTTACCTAGTGCGTGTATTAAAGAGCAACTATTTCTGTGCACTAGTGTATCTTGTACACTAGTGTAAGCTTCTATGCTTCCATGAGGGGGGCATCATGACGAGATCAGATGCCCCCCCCCCCAAAAGGGAAGAGTGTATCAGCGATGTGTAGCCCTTGCGTGTATTTCTTTTATGTGATGAGAGAAAATTATTGTACACATGTATATCCGCTCTTCGATCACAGATACATAAATATCGACGATCAACTATCAACGACACTGGATCTAGAATGACAACTAGTATGCACCGAACCCCCATGTCAGACCCGTCGCTGGAACCCCCCCAAAAGGCTAGAGTGTATTGGACGAGCGTAGCTGGTCAGTGTATCTTTGTTCGTGCGATGGAAAAAATACATTTGTGTATTCAAAGTCCATTGCTTTTGGACAGACCAGCGCCGCCAATCGTCGCTAATTGACGATCCGCGATATCATGTTCATTAATGTTTTTTTTTGTCGATCATGTAGACCGGATACACTGACTAGCTGCACTTCACAAATACACTCTACTATTTGGGGGGTGAGAGGCGAGGTCATCCGGAGTCCAAACTCTCCCCCCGCACTGAATAGGTCAAGTGTATTATCTAAGTGGATGGTTTGTATATGGAATTTTTTGTGATAATAAGAAAAAAAAAACCACTAATGTATTTGCATTCAATCGCGTCCATAGACACAAAAAAATGGTCACCATGTAGTCCGGATTCTATACCCCTCCCCCCCATGATGACCGACTGTTTTTAGGCTGTGTATCAAGGGTTGTATTTTGTTGATGAAGTATTTTTGCATGAATGTATTGTAAATTATTGTATCATCTTATATTTCTATCACTTACCTTTTGGTACACACACCATATACATTCGCCCGATACACTTTGATAATTTGGGGGGGGGGGGCTTGGTCTCCGACGCCCTCCCCCCAAAAGGTTAGATTGTATTGGTGAAGTGTATCTGGTCAGTGTATCTGGAGTATGTGTTTGAATAAAAAACAAACATTAATGTATTGTGAGGTGATCACTTGTCAAAATTGAACAACCGTCGATGTAGGGTTACCGACAATCACGATCAAACAGGCGGGGTTTTCTAAACGGGTACAATTCAAGATCCTTGCGTGCTGACCGTCAATTGTTGACAATATACGGTTGTAAGAGAGTTTTCCGATCATGCATCAAGCCAACGTCAAAAGTTTCAATGCATCGTCCCCCTCCCCCCACAGTCGTAGTCTATTTCAGCTAAAGACGGGGCGTGTATCGTGCAACGTACAAGATAATACACTTGTGGACTTTTGCCAATGGTTAGAGTGTAGGGTCCAACCCCCCCCCCCCACAATCGATGGGAACCTGCTGGGCCTCACTAATTTAGGGCCCAGCAGGAGCCCTCGCAAGCAAAAACATAAAGTCCTGGCCCCACAAATGCGACTTCGGGAGGATTCTGGTTCTTTTAAGTTTTGGGTCAAGTAATAGGCACTGTCAAGTCTTCCAGTTCTAACACAATTCTTGTAAAAATACAAATGTATGTCATTTAGTCTGAACTATAAGTGGAGCTGTACATCACTTAACCATAGTTTTATTATGTGTTTTATTTTTTTGCAAACCTTCTACAAAGTTTAGTGTCTTCAAGCATTCAAATCAATTTGTATGTCCGTGAACAGACGTTGTAAATTACGTTTTGTTGCATTTCCCACAAAGGTACCATGAAACTTCTAAAGGCATGCATTTTGTATCTAAATTTCATGCCAAGTGTACGTTTTAGAGGTGATTAACCATAAATGAATGAAGCTGAATATGAAGAATGACAACATGAAAAATATTTCAAAAAGAAGGGCCTAGCCGATGCAGTTCTTATCATGCAAATACCCATATGTAGGTGATTTTGGTCACGTATAGTGTTAAACAATATAGACACAATGAGACACAAGACTCGTTTCCCATGAAAATGTTTGTCTTGCTCGGTGTGGAAAAGAGTGATGATCTACACAATGATTCATGCAATAGAGGGGTTGATGTAGAGACGTGCTCACTTGGCTCCCACAGAAAGGAGGGTCCCACAATATACAGAAGGAGAACAGTGGTCATAAGGTCTCAAATTGAGTAAAAGAATCATGTGGAAGAGTTGGCAATGACTATGTGAAGTGTGTCAAGGGATAAGGTGGGGATGTAGAACTTAGACAAGACATAGGAAATTGTTGGGGGAGGATAAGGTGGACAAGGGCAATGAGTGGATGAGTGAGGTTATTGAGGTAAAGAGGATGTTATGAGGCAAGAAATGTCCAAAAGGAGGTCGTGGAGAACAATGGAAGACAAGCCCTTGAGGCAAGGAGTGTCAAAAAAGAGTTGATGAGCCTTCTTGCAACCACTAGAAATCATTACTAAAGGAGACATACGAGAATTAAAGGAGAAGGGAAGGAGTGGTATAGGTAGAAGGGAGATAGAGGAGGAAAAACGTTTGTTTATTAGAGGGGCAAGATATGAATTTTGGGGATGTGTAACTAAAGGAAAAAACAAGGTAAAGAGTTTCTTAGGAAGAGATGATGGAGGGGAGAGAACTTACAAAGAACTTTTTCCATGATCAGGTGCGAAAAGGCAAGCGTGGGAGGGCGGTGTTGGGGCCAATATTGTAGAGAATGGGGATTGAGGATGCGGACATGGGTACGGGATGAGGTAGAGGAGGGATGGTGAGGGTTTGGAAATGGATGAGAGTGGCCATGAGAAAGAAGGGAAAGAATACAATCAAGGCAATGGAAGTTTTAGAAGATGAGGGGGTAGAAATGGAGGATGGGGAGAGAGATTAGGAAAAGGGAAATGAGGAGGGAAAATAATAGTAAGTGGTGAAGAGGAATAGGAGGGAAGTGATGTGGCTAACAAACAAGGGAAAGAATTGAATGACAGGTTGAGGGGTAGGGTAAGAAGGTTGGACGGAGGATGTTGACATAACATTAGAAGAACAAGGGGGTAGGGAGGGTACCGCACCAAGACAAATAGGGGTGTAAAGCATTAGTAGAAAGTTGTTGAGAATATATGGGATGTTCCCCAGGCTTCATTCGACCTCTTTCATTACTTGCATATTGTTACAGACTTGCTCGTACTTAGAATCCCCTTTTAGGGGATATATCAATGTATATTTTGATAGTTTGTAGGTTTCCCCACTAGCCCCCTACTCATGGGGGTGAGAGGGTGTGGCCCTTAATGCACTACCCTACTGAGGTGACTCTTTCCTCATTTTTCGTTCCTACTCGACTCTTGAAAAGTTAGGCATGAGAACTATCCTTGCCTCTCTATCACTTGTGTTCAATTTTGACAGTAATTGTGTGGGTGGTTGTGTGTTTGTGAGTGTGTGTGAGTTCACATCTACAACTCATGACTGTGACTGTCACTAGATGATTGTGGATAGGTTAGGACATTCAAGTCCATGGAATAGCACGGACATTCTACCATCCATTTTCAGATGGTATCAAAGCAAGATTTAGAGAATTCATGTGGGTTTTTAGGGATGCTTTGAGGGTGGCATTAAGAACAAAAGAGGAGAACCGTTTTTACTTTCCATTAGATTTTTGTTTTTCTCAAATTTAAGGGTAGTCATTGGATAAAAGAAGAGGTCAAGAAAACCTTATTGCATCAAACAACACTTAATTTCATCTATTAAAGAGCCCATGGTGAAAGGTCTTACATTTAAAGGGTTAAAGGGTTTTGGCTACTATCATTGGTGGATGATGGTGTCTTGTATTTTTATTATTTTATTGTTTGTTTTGATTGTAAAAGAGAGAATTCAATCTACAAGGTAATCTGAAATTTTACTAGGTAGATTTCGTGATGATTTATGTCTGGTATGCTGCTCCATAGCCCTCCATGGCGATGGTTTGCTGCTTTTTGGGTAAGTGTCGATCCTTGTCCCTCGGCGCAGAATCGATAAAAGAGTTTCCAAGAAATGACTTCAAGCCATTCATTTGCGAGGGAAATATAAAGCGAGCAAGCAAGCAAGCATAAGAAAAAAAAAAGAAAGTGAGAGAGCCAGTGAGGACATCTAACACAGATTAAAAGAGGAATTAGTGAAACGGTCCCTACGAAGCAAATGCACAAGAGAAGGGGAGATATGAAGAGAGATAGAGGGAGAAAGAGAGAGCGAGAGATAAAGAGAGAGATAGAGATAGAGATAGAGAGAAATATAGCAAGTGAGCCTGAAAGGATAGGTGCCAAAGAAAAAAAGGATTAGTGGAACGGTCTCCACAAAGCAAGCATGCAAGAGAAATAGAGAGAGAGGAAAAGAGAGATGGAGACAGAGAGAGGGAGAGATATAGATAGATAGATAGATAGATAGAGAGAGAGATAGAGAGAGAGAGAGAGAGATAGAGAGAGAGAAAGAGAGAGCAATCTTGCAAGTGAGTTAGTGCAATGATGGGAAAACGTGGGGGAAATGCAAAGTTGCGAAATCAGGGTGTGGTACCCCTGCACGACAATTGGATCCCCCTGAAGCGGGGCATTTCTTTTTAGGAAAAAGAGTTGATCTAAAATCCCTTCCAACTAGAAAAGGACAAGTAATCCATCCATTACCCATTAAACCAGAAACAGAAAGGGTGGATCTTTGCAGAAGCTAAAGAGAAGAGTATGGGGCCACTCAGTTAGATTGCTCTAAAAGCATTTTTATGGCGGTCAGTAGGTCTCGCTCTTCTTCTAAATTTAGTTTCTCCTTCTCATCCCGTGGTCATGTTTTCATATATGACCAATCACCTCACCCCTGAAAATGTGTATTGACAAGTGTATTGGGTAGTGAACATATCAGTGAACATGGAATTCTAACAAAAACTAGTACATAGTACATATAATCCATGATAAACAACACCTTATAAAAGGGATGTATATGTGGAGTCTAGTGACATGAATTAATAGTGATGGTTTTTGAAAAATGTTTGCACATAAGAATACACTTTTTGATACAGCAATTGTCAAGTGTATGAATTTGGGGTGATTAACCATAAGTCCATGTTTTCACAATATGCTTGGCCAGGAATTTTCCATGTTGTTAAATTCATCAGTATAGGGCAAAATAATGTAACAATGGAATGAGCATCGTGTGGACTTGGTTGGATTATCCACACGGGCACGATGTACCATATGTGCTCACATAGGAAGTTTTTCAAAATGATGTTCTCTCCAACATTCCTCTCAATAGTTAGAACTGATTTAGGTGAATCAAAACCAGTTGAAAGATAGGGAACTGTAGGGGTCCAAGGTGAAAAAAGGAAAGGTATGTTCAACCGAGATCTTGTATGTACCACAACTTGGACTAAACTTGTTGTTCAGGCCAAGGTTAGACTCAAAAGGAGGTTTTACAATCATACGAAGAAACCATTGGTGCAACATTATACGTGGTAAAAGGGATATTTTAGGAGTGCCAATTTTATGGGACGTGTATTGCATGCCTTTAAGCATATATGCTTTCCATCGACAAGCACATACCTACTTACCAACGGGTCTTGATTTCAGTACATTAGAGATTTTACACCAGCGCTTCGCACACAATGGACTGTCCTCCATCAAAGATCTCACTCAAGCACTCCCACCTGATGATCTTGATCTTGAGATTATCTGAAAGCATCAAAGGATTCATCCCTTTTTTTCTTGCGGTAGCATAAAAATGATGTAAGAGTCATTTCCTAACCATGCGCATAGATACACAGCTCCATTGCAATTGGTTCACACTGATCTTTGAAACCGAGCTCATCAATATCCAATATCAGTAGCAGAAGGTGCACGATATGTCAGAAGCCTTATGCATGATTGAAAACACATTAAGTACTGCTTCTTGCTGAAGGAAAGGGGACATTCTGCTACTGCCATTTGTAATTGGTTACATTGTGCTTAACGGGAGGGTGGAAATCAACTATGCACTCTTCATGGTGATAGACGGGGAGAGTTGACAAGAAAAGAATCTGAGGGATTTTTCATGAGTCAGGGACTTTAGCATGACCTCAGATCCTCAGGCCCCACAGCAACATGGGGTTGTTTAATGTGGGCAACGTACTTCGAATGAAGCAGTCCACACAATCATGATCATAGCAGACGTCCCTCTTTGGCTTTGGGGCGAGGCAGTGAAGTATGTAATTTGGGTACAAATGAGCATTCCCCACAGTCACCTAAATTTCATCGTATCTTTGTGGCAGCTCTTGCATAAGTAGAGACCCAGTTAACACCCGCATGAGTGTGGGGAAACATCCTATGTCTTTGGTTATGTCCAAAAGATTGTTCTGGGAAACTTGATGGCCGAGGACTATGGGGTCTTTTCATAGGACCAAGTATAATTTCAAATTCCTGGCCGTTTTCTGTTTTGGAGACTCGCCTGTTGGCTGAATAATGACACATGGAATTCTATGGGACCTAATTTGGGTGCCTTTCAACTTTCGCATCCCTTGCAGAAGTTCCATTTACCTTCTCCTTTTGCTCCTAGGCCAAATAATCAAAAGAGAACCACAATACATGTCTACCCTCTCTAATTATCTCCTCCATAAGAGCAACAACAGCAACATCACCAGGTTTAGCAAGAGCTGCAATAGTGGAAACGTCAGCAACAACAACAATTGCAAGAGCAGAAAAAACACTATCAGCATGTATCATAACATTTGTAGCAGCAAAATGACCGTATTTCAGGACATGTTTATTCATTTTCCATGCCATAGGATAGCAGTGACATGATCTAAACTGAAACAACTCCTCCTTCTTCACCTACATCCCTCAGGACAGCTCCATCTCCAATGACATGTTCTAAACTACAACATGCAAGGGAAGCTAGTGATTCAGGTTTATTTGGTCCTTTTGTGCATATGATGTTAGTTAAAGTGCAAAGAGAAGCTTATCCATCATTCTAAGGCAATAGGTGATGAGTCACAATATTAACAAGGGAGGAGATTGAGATATTTCTAGAAGAATTCAGACAAAGGCATGTGCAAAACAGTCATTAGGCAGGCACTATTTTCCATCCAACCAGCTCTTGGATTTTATTGTACATGGAAACAAATCAATGAAGGTTCTTCGATCCACTTAGGCCATTCAGTGAAGCCATTCATTTGATTCACGTGTGCAAGGGTTGTCACATGTGCATAGGTGCATTTGTTGAAAATGGCCATTGTAGAAGTGATAAATGAGATATATGCTTTTGATACATAGAAGAAGGTACCCTTGCCACCTAACAAAAGAGCTTGGGGAGCAGAGTGGGTTCTTATATTCAAGTATCATGACGATGGTACTATTGATAGACATAAGGTGTAACTGACAATGACGGGGTATTAGTTGATCCAAAGCACTGACTTTGGGTATGATTTTGCACTAGACGGAAAGTACTCCAGCACTCGAGAACTGTTGAGTTTGGCAGAAGAGTAGAATTGGAAGAATCAGCACATGGAGGTGAAGAATTCATTTATTTATGGAAAACTTCGCAAAGAAGCATAGTAGTGATAGAGTTTGTTGGCTGATGCGTGCACTTTATGGCTTGAATCAGTCTCCATGTTGATGGAACGAGGAAATTGCAGCTGGTTTGATGGATCGAGGATTCAATAGATGTGCAGCAGACCATTCACTTTGCTTGAGTGGGACAGGCTTGAAACGTATGGCAGTACTTGCCTATGTTGACAACTTTTGTATCTTCTCTCGATTGACCTTTACAAAACGCTCTTGGTTAGGCAGGGTGCAGGACCTAGGGAAACTTGGTACAATTTTGGGAATGGAGGTGAGGAGGAACTGGAAAGAAGGGTGGATTGAGGCTGTAGAGCACAGGTATGTTAATGGTCAATCCACAAAGTATACAATAGTGTTGCAGGATATGAAACCGGTCATAACTACAATGACCGCTGAAGGAATGCGCACCATTGCAGATGCCACAGAGGACATAATTTAAGGCCAGGTGGATCTACATCTCTATTTCTTGATTGTTGGTTTTTTACTATTTACAACCCACACCACCAGACCCGATTTTGTACACGTTGTGAGCCTTCTCAAATGGTACATAAGTGCACCATGGAAGATTCATTTTGATGCTTTGGTTCGAGTGCTCAGATGCATCATAGATACTTCCAATGTGGGATTGCGATTCACTTGTTCTTCAAATTGTCCGCATGTGGTGAATTTCAGTGTCCATGATTTTGGAAGAGAATGAGATAGAGAACAATATTAAGGGAGGTGAGGGGGCTGGCTGGAGAGAGAGAGAGAGAGAGAGAGAGAGAGAGAGAGAGAGAGATAGAGAGAGAGAGAGGGAGGGAGGAGGACAGGTGGAGGAGAGAGGGGAGTCTGAATTGGGGTAAAGAGAGATACAAAGAAGGATATAGAGGTATAGCAAGGGATTAGGAGAAATAGAGTGTGTTTGAGAGAGATATAGAGAGAGGAAGATGGAGAAATAGATAAGGAGATAGAGATGGAGAGAGAGAGGGGGGTAGCAAAGGAGAGAAGGGAGAGAGAAAGAGAGACAAAAAGAGAGAAAAGGAGAGATTTAGGGGCCATGCATGGGTGGGTTGAAAAGAAGGGATGAAGGGGGAGAAAGGGTGAGGCTGACTAGGGTGGAGAGAGAAAGAGAAGCAAATATAACTAAAGAGAGAGGGAGACACAGGGAGGGAAAGAGAGTGGGGGACAAAAATAGCAAGGGGTTAGAAGGAAGGAGAGCAGATAGGGTGGAGAGATAAAACGATCAAGAGGGGAAGAGTTAGAGAGAAGAGAGAGGAAGAAGAGAGAGAGAGAGAGAGATAGAGTGAGAAAGAGGAGAGAAAGAGAAAAGGAGGGCAGAATGGAGCCTAAAAGAGACAGATAGAGGAAGGAAATAGACAAAGAGAGATAGGGCAGACAGCGTTGGGGGCTGGGAGGAATAAGACGATGGCGATGACAATCACAATAATGACAGTAAAAGGTCATTAGGACAGCAATGGCAATTGTGACCGTAATGGCCATTGCAATGACAATGTCAAGGATGAGAACGATGATGATGACAATGGTCACCATAGGGGGGGTGAAGTTGGAGGCTTACATAGGGGCAGAGAAAGGGATAGAGGGAGAGGATGGCAAAGGAGCGCTTGTTGGAGCGCTTGTTGGATCAGAGAGAGAGTAAGAGACAAAGGGGGGTCGGGTTGAGGAGAAAAGGGGGCTAAGTGGGGTCAAGATTAAGAGATTTCAAGATATGGACAAATTGAGAGTCGAAAAGGAGAGAAATAGAGATAAATAGATGAAGAGAAACGAGAGAAGGAGAGAAAACAACATAGAATGAGAGAGAGGAAGAAGCAGAGGGAGATAGAGAGGAGAAGAAAGTGAGAAAGGAGGGATAAAAAGAAGGAAGAGAGTACAAAGGGAAGTGGGGACGAGCACGATGGAGGCAATGGCGATAGTAATGGTGATGAGATGGGAACGACTATAACGATGATGTTGATGACGATGAGTGCAATGGCCTCCATGATGGCAATGGCAACAATGCTGAAAATGATCATTGGAGCAGAAAAAAGGGATAGAGAGAGGAAGAAGAGAGAAAGAAAGAGTGAGATAAAGAGAGAGATAAAGAAAGAGAGAGAAGTGGGAGGACCCGTTTGGAGAGGGAGGGGGACAGAGGGAGAGAGAGAGAGAGAGAGAGAGAGAGAGAGATAGATAGAGAGAGGGAGTAGGGCAGGCAAGATAGTGGAAGGATGGCAATAGTGGGGGGGAGGTGACGTAGTTAGGGGGAATATGTA